>PVKS010036833.1:0-19063 GCA_004027875.1 Aplodontia rufa
TGTATTTCTATATTCTAATAATAAAAAAAAAAAGAAAAAAAAAGAAGTGGGGCCTAGTGGAAGGCAGTTAGGTCACTGGGGTAGCGGGCATGCCCTTGTACATGATAGTGGGAACCTGCCCACCCCCTTTGCTTCCTGGTTGCTATGAGGTCAGCAGCTTCCTTTGCCATGTGTTCCTACCATGATATGCTGCCTTGCCACAGACCCAAAAGCAATGGACCAAATGATCTATATATTAAAACCTCCAAAACTTTGAGCCAAAATCAACTTCTCTAAAGTTGATGTATCTCAGATATTTGCTGTGACAACAAACACACCCATAAAGCCTAAAGTATTTGCCATTTGAATCTTACATACAGAGCTTAAAAACTCATGAATTAGACTGATGACTGACTTCTCAAAAGTCAGAAAACAATGTAAGGATACTTTCAAAATGCTGAAAGGATATAACTGCCAATCTAGAATTCTAAACTTACCAAAAATATCCTTAAAAATGAGGATCAAACAAAGACATTTTTTTCTTTCTGTAACTTGATATTTTTATTTTTTATTGAGAAATTTATTTATTGAACAATCATACATGCTTTTAACAAAATAATATAAAATGTATATAGATTCTGAAGATTAGATTTACCCCCAAGAGTGCCCCCCTTTATTTTTGTAAATGCTTTTATTTGACTTTTGATTTAGAAACAACATTTTATTTCCAAAGATTTTACTGTTGATCAGGAGTTCTAATTGTGCTTTGTCTTAAAACAGGACTACTGGTCCCTCTTCTAAGAGTCTGGAAGATTGCTAAACTGATACAGCATTGTGTTTAAATCCATGACAATATCATGGGTCAATATTGTAACATATTTCTTCCCTATTTTATATACTGTGTAATTTGAGTGAATTAATATCAAGCAAATGAAGATGACTTTCCTGGTCCTCTGAATGACAAGTCATTTAGGATGTCAGAATATAACTATTAATGAAAATAATTGATATTCCTTTTTCAGAAAAGGGATAAAATTTGTAAATCTGACTTTATAAACTAAGACATTTTTAAGCAAGAAAAAAATGGGGGCAGGGAGAGGAGACTATGGCACAAGTATACCTGAATAAAAGGAAATACCAAAGTATGTTTGTATGTTCTTTATACAGAAAAAAATCCCAAATGTAAGTTCAGAGGTTAAGAAAAAAAAAAGAACAAAAAGGAAAGATAAAAATGTGAATAAATTTAAATGAATATATATATATTTGGCTTGTTCTCACCCCTCAGATCGCTACTTAAATGTCACCTCCTCCAAGGTTTCCCCAGAAAACCCTATCTGAAGGATGCACCCTCATCCCTGTCCTGTTCTCTTCATTTGTCTTGTAGCAGACAAATATTATAACTACTGCTTAGCTCGTTTTTGTTTATTTGTTGAAATTAAATCGTCATGAGGGTAGGGACCTATCATATCTTATTCACTGCTGCTGTCCTAGTACTTAACACAGTTTGCAGCATATAGATGTATATTAAATACTGATTAAATAAATGAATTTTATATTTGGATTCTCAACTAGTTAATAACCTGGAGGAAAGGTAAAGGGTCCCTGCATAGGTTCATCAGCATTGCTAAAGAATGCTAAATTATAAGTAAATAGGTTTATCTTAAAAGAAATCAGTGGTGATCCTTAAGAAAGCATTTTGAGAAACAGATGAAAGAAGAAATGTCAGATAATGATAAGACAAATGAGAAAAACAAAAAGTTAACTGAAAAGGACAGAACTTAAAGGGATATGTTATGAATATGTGAATTAAAGAAGAATTAAAGAATAGTTGTGAAAAGTATGTCCTCAGGAAAGCAGATTAGGGGGCTTGGCAGTTATGGCAACTGCCTGGCATGCACGAGGATGTGGGTTTGAACCCCAGCATCATGTACACGGCAAAGTGTTGTAGCAATGAAAGCCACATGAAAAGCTAAATAAAACTGATTCTCTCTTTCTCTCTCTCTTGCTGTCCCTCTATGTTAAAAAAAAAAAGAAAGAAAGCAGAGTAGGATGGGACAAGGAACCAAAGGTGGAGGATAGAAAGAAGGGGAGAGAGAACAGGAGGCAATAGGGATGGGCAGTGAGAGGAATGGGGCAGGAGGCTATTTTCCTTTGAGGCATCTTTGAAGAAATATCACTGAAGAAAATTTCCTATGTTCTGTGGAATCTCTCCACGACTTGTTATTTGAAATAAACCCCATCTTCCTGGTTCTGATTAGCTCACCTGGATAAGGAGTTCTTGAAATTTCTCTCACCACTGCCCATGGTCCTTTCCCATTCTCCAAATGAGATATCATGTCTGGCTTGGAAACTACAAGCCCTGCTCAGAAAAAAATTAATAGGATTTAGTTGGAGCTACAAGCAAGATTTATTACCAAATTTTGTCTCAATCTTCTGTATAGGACATTACAGGAAGTTTTAGAGGTGTACAAATATAGTTGTTAATAACCATGTACGGTTATTTAAATTTGAATTGAAATTAAAATAAATAAAAAATTAAAATTCAGTTCTTCAGATAGACTAGCCACATTTCAAATGGTCAAACTCAGAAGCATCTATTATCTGCCATATTGAACAGCACAGATATAGTATATAGCTCTCATAGTAGAATGCTCTGTCATGCAGTTTTGCTCTATAGAACTATAAAAGATTTCAAGGGATCTCAACACTATGATCTTGGTTTGGTGGGACGACAGAGAGTAAGAATAACCTGAGTTTGGATAGGAAATAAACATTTTTGTTCCTTTCTTTCTAGAGGCAACATTATGGTTTAGATTAGGTGTTTCCCAAAAGCTCAAGTATGAGACAAGGCAAAAAAGTTTAGATATAAAATGTTTGGGTTAGGAATGATCATTTTTAAAGCTCCCCAGGTGATGAAAGTGACAACTCTTCTCATTTAAATGATAGGTGAGCTGGGTACTGTGTCATATGCCTGTATCCCTAGCTATTTGGGAGGCAGAAGCAGGAGGATCCTTGGAGCCCAGGAGTTCAAGGCCAACCTACACGAAACATATCAAGATCCATCTGAAAAATAAATAAATAAATAACTTGATCTGCTGAGTCTCTCAACTAAAAATCATTGTGAAACTGGTAACCTGGTTCACTTAAGTTCTCTTACTGTGAATGTATCAAGTTCTAAACAATGGTGTCTTCTTTTTTGAAATCATATTAGTTATACACTATGCATTGTCCTATATTAATAAGCATGAGCACTGTTTAGTCCATTTAAATGGGTATTTTTAAAGCATGCATTTAAAAATTTCTGTATATTAAAACGTATGAATGTTAACTTGAATTTACAAGCTTTTAAGTCATACTGGCAGGTATCTTGTGTTAAAGCACTAAGATATTATTTTGGTTTTGCTTTTCCTAACTTATTTTCTAAAATGAGTGCCTGTATTAACTCTCTATATATAAACGCATAAATGCTGTTTTGATACGTCTTTTTCTCAAAATAGGATATATTTTAGTGTTAATAAAAATGGCCTATGTGTGTTCAAGGTGAAAAAAAAAGTATGGGTTATGAGAGCGTTGAGAGCTTTAACCTAATCAGCGCTTTAATCCTGATAGGGATTAACTGGATGGTAATTGTAGGCAGGTAGGGTGTGGTTGGAGCAGGTGGGTCACTGGGGGCATGCCCTTGGGTATATATTTTGTTTATGATGAATCAAGACTGTCTCTTCTTCTTGGTATCATGTTTCCAGCTGCTTTCCTCTGCCACACACTTTCGAATGATGTTCTGCCTCATCCTAGGCCCTGAGGAATCGACTCTGCCATCTGTGAACTGAGACCTCTGAAACCATGAGTCCCCAAATAAACTTTTCCTCCTTAAAATTGTTCTTGTCAGGTCTTTTGGTCACAGCAGCAAAGAAACCATCTAAAACAGTTCCCATTTATGGCAGTGACTAGGAAAAACTTTGGTCCTAAATCTGTAGGTCAATCAACAATATCCAGGATTCCAAAGAAACATACTTCTTACTCTACAATGAGCATATCATTTAGCATCAATTCCAATAATGTGCCCCTGAGATTGAGATTTTGACACCTAAAGTCCAAGCCACAATTTCAGTAAAGTACTTTAGAGTCTGGATATCCTTGGCAAACTTGGTCAAGTGGGCAAATCCATCAACATAGAAGTTATCCTTACCCAGTGAGACAAGATTCTTATAATTCTCTAGCATCACATCTTTGTGCAGATTCCTCTGTGTAGGGTCCATCAACCTCCATTCCTCCAATGTGAAATCTATAGCCACATCCTTAAATGTCACTGATTCCTAAAATAAATACAGTGTGATCACCCAGGGATTATACAATTAGACTTATTAGGCAGACAGAAAATACGAAACTGGGGAAGAACTCCAGCAATCAGAATCATGAAATGATTATATATCATAAATAAGTCTATGGGGATGTAATTGGTAAAATCCTTATTGTGTGAAATTCTAAATCAAAGCGGTCCAACAGGGGTTGGGGATTTAGCTCAGTGGTAGAGCGCTTGCCTAGCATGTGCAAGGCCCTGAGTT
Organism: Aplodontia rufa; assembly: GCA_004027875.1. Classification (NCBI taxonomy): domain Eukaryota; kingdom Metazoa; phylum Chordata; class Mammalia; order Rodentia; family Aplodontiidae; genus Aplodontia; species Aplodontia rufa. Next base: position 4,542 of record PVKS010036833.1, read on the forward strand.
TGATCCTTAGCCCTGAAAAAAAAAAAAGCTGTCCAACAGAAATATAGAATGAAAGCTGTATATGTGATTTTAAATTTTTAGTAGCCACATTCAAAACACAAATGGTGAAATGAGTTTTGATGATATGTTTTATTGGACTCAATATATACAAAATATAATTTTAACATGCACATAATATTGAAATTATTAATGATATTCTTTAATTTTATCACTGAAATAAGGGTTTGCATTCTAAGTTTACAGCGCATTTCAATTTGGACTAGTCACATTTCCAGCTGTTGAGAATCACATGTGTTTAGTGGCTTCTATACTGGATAACGCAGCTCTGAAGTACAATAACTTGGTTTATTCCATAAATGATTATGAAGGGAAAAAAGGGGGAGGGTGAAACCTCTAAATTAAAAGTGACCCAGAGGGGGCTAGAGAGGTGGCTCAGCAGTAGAGTTCTTGCCTGGCATGCACGAGGACCTGGGTTCAATCCCCGGCACCACATATACAACTAAGTGGAGGAAAAAACAAAAGCCAGATGAAAAAATAAAACTCTTTCTCTCTCTCTTAAAAAAAAGTGACCCAAGAGACATATTAACCAACTATATCATGTGCATCAATGTGGGGAAATAAATACCAACTGAATTTTTGATTATATGAAAGCTTTGTATGATGCTAATACATTAGCTATAATGATGATAATATACTTAGAGGGATAACATTTACATCAATGAAACAGAATTGATAGTCTAGGAATAAATCTTTGGACATTGATTTTCAACAAGGATTCTAAGAATTCAACGAGGAAGAGAATATTTTTTTCAACATATGGTGCTGAGTCAATTGGATATTTATATGCAAAGGAATGAAATTTAATCACACCTCAGACCATCTGTCAAAATTAACTGAAAACGGACCACTGACCTAAATCAAAGAACTAAAACTATAAAACTCTAAGAAGACAAGAAAATATTCATGATCTTCAGTTTGGTAATGAATTCTTAGTTATGACAACCAAAGAACAATGGACAAAAGGAAACAGCGGAGACATTGAGCTTCATCAAAATTAAAAACTTTGTGCTTGAAGCAAGATGCAGTGGCACACGCCTGTAATCCCAGAGGCTTGGGAGGTAGAAACAGGAGGATTACAAGTTCAAAGACAGCCCAGCAACTTAGTGAGCCCTGAGCAACTTAGCAAGACCTTGTTTCAAAATAAAAAACAAAAAGGGCTAGGGATATGGTTCAGTGATTAAGTGCCCTGGGTTCGATCCCTGGTACTAAAACAGGAAAGGGAAAAACAACAACAAAACTTTGTGCTTCAGGGGACATCATTAAGAACTTGAAATGATGATCCATACAAAGTGAGAAAATATTTACACACCTTTTATTTGATAAGGAGTTTATATCTGGAATATGTAAAAAAACTCTTACAATTCAAAAATAAAAAAGCAAAATGAAAAATGGGCAAAGGACTTGAATAGACATTTCTCCAAATTAGATATACAAATGACCAGTAAATACAAGAAAAGATGCTGAAAGTCCTTAGTCATTAGGGAAATAAGACATAATAATTTACCATTTTATACCCAATAAGATGTCCTTAATATGTCTATAATGAAAAACATTATACAATACTAAGAAATAATTAGTTTCTTCCATATAACAACAACTAACTTTAGTTTCTGAATAAAGGACAGATACTGAATTCACTTTCACTAACATCCAAATTCCCTCAACATTTTGGCAATCTTACGATATTTTCAAGGCTTCATTCACACTTACACATTAACAATCAATATTCCATCATTCTTCATATAACACAACCCTCTGGGGTTTTTTTGTGATCATTTCTTTACCTTCTGGGTTTTCCCTTGAAGAGGGGAAAAAAGATTGAAGACCTTTTTGTTAAATTAAAATACTTGGGGTAATTTAGATTACTGTTAAAATTAAAGCTTTATTTTCATGGCAAAAAATTCTCATGCATTTATAAGGACACACATTTACTTCAAGTATCCTATCCCATGTCAATTCTACTCTTCATTTAAAAATAAAAATAGGAACCAAATACACAATTCCCAATTACACACCTTTATCTCATAAGGAATTTATATCTGGAATATGATGGCTGATTCTCAGATTGGAAACTAGTTAGTTCAGCTAAAACACTGATGCATACAATGGAAACTAAAAATCATAAGCCTTATATTCTTTACTCTAAAGACACTAAGAAAATAGCATTAAGTCAGATTGAGGTAAAGATTTCTTCCTGATAGAATGTGAGAAAGTAAAAATTATCTTAGATTGAGAAAATAAACTTTTGCCTTCTTATTTGTCACACTACAATGAGAAACACAGAGAAAATCAGCTGCAAAGTTAAGAGGAGATATTTCTCACAAGGTCACAAACTAGATGTAAAGAGTCATAATGACCATTTCTTTGAATAACTACTGCTTTCTTACTAAGAAACTTTGTCTTTTGACATGTGGACTGTCAGGGCTGGAGTGGTAGTTCAGCAGTTACAGGGGTTGCCTCACATGCACAAGGACATGGGTTTGAACCCCAGCACCACATATATAACCAAGTGTCAGAGAAATGAAAGCCGCATGAAAAATTAAATATAACTGATTCCCTCTCTCTTTCTCTCTGTCCCTCTCACTTTAATAAAATAAAAGGTAAACTGTCAGTTTTAAATCATGTTAGAAAATAATGAAAGTAATGAAAGTGGTTTTGATTTCCAACCCCGATAAAGAGCTCACACAATGGAATTGTGAACACATTTTACATTTATCTTAACTTTGTACTTTCTGGGGAGAAAGAACCCAGGTCCACTTTTCAGTCTAGACATGGTTTTGACCCATTCACACAGAGCCCACTTCATTATGCACCTACCAAATCACCAATTTCATTAAAATTTCCCCTGAACTCTACTTTTCCTTAAAATGATGTAATAACCATATCTCTTCCTTCATTTAGTATAAGGTATTCCTCATTGCAATAAGTCAATAATACTGAAAAGTTTGGCCTTTGATTGAATAGGACTACTTATAGTAATTCTAATATCACTATGAAATCATGAAAATCTCATTTGCTTTTTTTTATATATAAAGAGAGAGGGATAGTGAGAAAGAGAAAGAGAGAAACAACTTTACTTAGTTTTTCACATGGCCTTAGTTGCTCCAACACTTAGTTGTGTACGTGGTGCTGGGGTTTGAACCTGGGTCCTTGGGCTTGTCAGGCAAACACCAAAACCACTGAGCCACCGCTCCAGCCCCTCAATGACTGTTTTGATATGCTTCTTTTGGTCTGATTATAATAATCATTCAAATATAACTTCCTCATCAGTAATAAACAGTTTCTTTGCTAGATTTTTGAACTAAAACATGTACCTGTAAAATAAAGGATGATCTTTAGCATTGAAATTTTTCCTTTTGAAGAACTGTACTAGGAAAAAAACTATTTAAAAAATATCAATAATAACAATTCCATAAACAAAAAATAAATGCCAATAAAAACCAATAAAACAAAATTAAGTTAATGACTAGACAGTCATCAAAATACGGTTTTATTCAAAATTAAACAAAGCTAAGTTCAGTACTTATAAAAATAACTCAGAATTTAAGTAAGAGGCCATCAAAATTAATCTGCCAGGAACTCTTTCCATCAGAAGAACAAAAATAAAATATACAAATTATTCATCATATCAAAAATATACAAATTATTCATCATATCAAAAATATGGTGTTTATCTAAGTTTCAAGATTCAAAGTCTATAACTATGACTATTTTACCTTCAGTTTTAAAAGTCTAAACTGTTATATATTAAAGAACAAGTTTAAGAATCACTGGTTCCAAAAAATAATAATTATTGGTTCCCTCTTAAATTTCCAAACTACTAAGTATAAGATTGAATCTCAGAATGTATCTTATCATAGAAACATAAAGAAAAATGGAGTTTTACATAAAAGAATTGTGGAATAAAACCAACTTTCAAAGTAAAATTTTCACAAGCAAAAACATAATTGTCCCAAAAGCATAGTGAACCACGTCACAGATTTACCTAAATCATTAATGAGTGATTACCTGATTGACAAAACTAGTTAAATAGAAACAGATGTTTCAGAATTTAAGAGTCAGACAAATTAATCGGGAAAAGCAATGAAAGATTAAGACTGCAAAATCAGATATAAACCTGGTTAATGTGCTATAGGACAACAAAACCATAACTTCAGGAATTACTTTATCTCCTAGGAAGAAATAATTTATAACTTTTCAATCTTCTACAAGATTACATATTATTCTTAGACTCTGAATATTAATCAATAGTAAAAAGTCAAACAATGAAACCTTCCCCTGCTGTATCAGGTGACCTTTCGACAGGCTCGTTAGACAATGATCTAATATGACACTGAAAGGCCATACTTTTTCCTTATTTAAAAAGTTTTGAATAATTTTTAAATAATAAATTGGATTTTGATTTTTTTCTGGAAAAATCGGGTAGATGATATATTCACAAATAAAAGTAAGTTTAACAAATATAAAATATCTAAACCAATTTAAACTCGGTATAAGACTATTTCCACTGATGTTGTTGATATTATATTCTTGATATTTTTCATTGTATTGGGTTTTATTATGAAAAGCAAAAGTCATACTATGTGATATGATAACTTATCATTAGCAATTACGATGTGACCATCTGCCAAATTTAGAGAAGCTACTAATATGAAGAGAAATAAAATGTATCAACTTGATATTACCAGCCCTGAGGCTACAATACCTATAAAATATTTAGTGTGAACTTATAATGAGCTAGGAATATTAAGAATTAGGGGGAGTAAGACACATTTTTTCCTTCTACCCCTTACATATGATGACAGGTATTACCTTCACCAGCTCTGCTTCTGTCTGAAGGTGAAGATCTTCATCTGGCTGGGTAACTTCAGAACTCTGAAGGAACACAGGATAGGATCACTCAGTGACAGGCTGCCTATGACCTAGAGCAGAGAGCCTCAGCAGGCACCTCCAGTTCACAGTGGATGTGGTGTATGTGGGATGACCCCTTTTACTATTTTAATTAGGGCTGAAACTAAGGTCTCATAACATCAAATCATTATCTTCTCTCACCTTTGAGACAATGACAAATATGAAAATGAGAAAGATGTATCTGTATTTTTTAAAAGGGGAGATAACAAATATCCATCCAAACAGAAATAAACTTAAAATAAGGGCCTTCAGATACTGCATACTTCTCTTTTGTCACGTAAGGATGAGATCTATTTTTCAGAAAGTATCTATCTTGTTCAAGAAAAGATCCAAAACCTACTAACACCATCTGTGTTCGACAACTGGAAAATCAGCAGTGTCTGAGGGAGCACATCTTAGATGTCACTCAGGAAATATTCCAGGGACCTCTTATAATATTGTTTTCTTTCAAACTTTAGAAATTATATTCTGACAAGGAACTGATTTTTATAAATGACATGAAATTTTGCTGTATCTTCTAGCAGTACCTATTTAATTTACCATTTTAGACTTTTGTGTCATTTTTTAAAAAATTATGGGTAATAAAAATATCTCTCATATTTTGTTGGGAAAAAAGTTATCATAGATCTCCTTTCTCAAGTTATCGTCTAAAAACCATAAATATTCAGCTTTTAGAAAATTCGTGATGATGTGATCTTTTTTTTTTTTAAAGAGAGAGGGACAGTGAGGAAGTGAGAGAGAGAGACAGAGAGAATCAATTTTTATTATTTAGTTTTTCATGTAGCTTTTGTTGCCGTGACACTTAGTTGTGTATGTGGTGCTGGGGTTCAAACCCACGCACTCGCGCATGCCAGGCAAGAGCTGTAACCGCCAAGCCTCCTCTCCAGCCCAATGATATGATCTGGTAATGTGGATGAGTGTGATCAGGCTATAATCTATTACTGGACAAATACAATTTGACTTACTGATCAAGTACAGCACCTTGGTTTTTTACATATTTTCAAAAGCATCTTTTAAGTACTAGTTGCATGTTACACAGTCTGGCTACAAAGAATAAAAGGCCATTATTATAATAAATTACATTTTTGATATTACCTTTCTTCTGAATCTCTTATTTTAGAAAGTCACTGATAAACCAGTTTTTAATCACATTAATATCCATCCCAAACACATACACATACACCACTTGAATATCTTCAGGGAAACATTAAAAGACAGCTTAAATATCTCATTCCAAGCCCTTTTCCAACTTTCCAACATGACTCACCAGCTCACCCACTGTTCTCTGTATGAGACCCTTGCTCTTAAACACCCTTCACATCTGAATCCTCATGAATACTTTATGACTATTTAAAACATACCTGTATTTGGTATCAGCTTAAATCTAACTATCCTCATGAGCTTTTCATGAGCAATTTAGATAACACCAATGCTCCATTTCTGTTTTGCATAGCACTCATCTTTTATCATATTTCTAAGCAACAACCATTCACTCAAAATATGTAACTACTTTTTTTATGCAATACCCTCAGTCAGACTGTTAACTCCTTATAGCCAAGCACTGTGTCTTACACATCTTTCTCTCCATGTCATTTACTAAGTGTGACTGCTTTTTTGTGGGTAGAAAATGCTAGATCACTAAGAGTGGGCACAAGGGGAATTATCCCATGTGTTAGTGGTATGTGTGCACACATATATTTTTTTCCCAAAATTTCCAACCCAACTTAAAATATTCCATCCTACACCCCATAAACAACTGAAATTTCCTGGGAACAATATAAATTTAACCTCCAAAGTAAATTGCCATACAAAAACGTAAATGTTTAATCCCATTGTAAAATATTTTGAAGAATAACAAGGGATGATAGGAAGGGAGGAGAAAGGGAAATGTTGGAACTAAGATAAAGCAAGATACATTCCAAGCAGTTATAAATGTCACTGTATAGACTATAGTTTTACGTGTGTGTGTGTGTGTGTGTGTATACATGTGTGTATATATATGTGTGTGTGTGTGTGTGTGTGTGTGTGTGTGTGTATAATGTTCTTCATAGGTATAAGAATTATGTCCCTGTATTTGGATTTTTTAGGAACAATATAGGATCTACAAGAAAGGCAAGGGATCAGGGGATGGGAGGAGGGAGGGAGAGGGATGTGGGGGGATATTGAACAAATTGTATTGCTGAATTGTGTGCATTTAGGAATATGTGACAACTAATCCTAATGTAAAACTATAGTACACTAATAAAAATAAATTTAAAAAAGTAAATTGCCAAGATTGGTTATCATATCTAAAAATATTCTTAGAAAAACTTTATATAGCAAGTAAAATGAATTGTACCATGAATACTTCTACAAATTATAACTTTTACTATGATGAATCCAATTTTCATGTATCATATAATTTGATTCTGTTCTTAGAAAAACTGTGGATAAGGAAGAAGTCATGTGATTTCAGAAAATGTAGACATCTTCTCAAACCAATATAGCATATGAGAAACGGAGGAGACCCTGACTTACCAGAGGTCCAACTGAAAAAACCACAGCAGCCATAATCTCTGCCTCTGAGTCCCCCTCTCTGGAAAGAGTAGAGTCCCACAAAGACATATCTGAAGAAGAGAAATAAGTCATGAAAACCAATCCTGCCTTGGGAATTTCAAATTTACTCCTTAGAATCTTAACATAAAAGTGAGCATGACAAACCTAAGGGAACATGAGAGCAATCCCCAAGATCCACAAGGAACAAATGTTATTACTACTGGTGGTCCTGAGATCTTAATACTAAGTACATGTAATAACAGATACCTGTCCAAACATTGTACAAAAAAGCTTTAAAAATACTTATGGTTTAATAATCACATCAACCCAATGGGGAATATATATATACACTTCATAGATAAGGAGACTGAGGCCTAGAAAATTTAAACAATTTACTCAAGATCATGCAAATACTTGACTCCAAACTGATCTCATTCCAAAGCCCATACTTTTTCTATTAAATAACCTGCAGTGTGAAGTGATAGAAAACAATGCAATCTTTCTTTGCCACAATCACCTACTAATCCAACAATGACATTTTTTGGGAATCTCTTTTTCCTGCCTTTTCTGGAAGAGTCCATTACCTAAAATTTGCAGAGACCTCAGCCTCAAGTACAGAGAACATTACAACTTCAAAATTTAAGTGATAAATAGAAACTTTGACTTGTTCCTTTCAAATTGATGTTCAAATAATTTTTTTATCTATCCTTTCTATATCAGGAAAACCCAATTATTTGAAGCAGGAACAATGATAATGGAAGATAAAGTGAAATTCAACACAAAAAGCATCAAGCAATAATTTAGAAATTTTTTTAAACTTAAAAAATTTGCCTCGTAAAGATTTTACACTGTGGAAAAACAGGGTGGCAGAGGTCGCTTCAGGTGTGCCAACACTGACTCTGCTTTTCTACTTTTGGAAGAAACACAATAGACTATATTCTCTAACCATGATACGGTAGGATTAAAAATGTAAATGAAAGTCTGAAGAGGGAAAATTTGTCACCTGGAAATTAAAGTAGGACCTACAAAGAGAAAACTAAAACGTCATTGCTGGTCAGTTACAGAAATGAGGGCATTAAAGATGAAATATGCCTGAATAAAATAAAAAATATATTCTCCCTCTCCCTCTCCCTCTCTCTCCCTCTTTTTCCCCTCCCTCCCTCTCTATTTTATTTTATTTTTTACTTGAGCTGGGCATGGTGGTGCACTCCTGTAATCCTAGCAGCTTGGGAGGCTGAGGCAGAAGGATTGCAAGTACAAAGCCAGCTTCAGCAATTTACCAGGGCTCTAAGCAACTTAGTGAGACCCTGTCTCAAAAACAAAAACTATAGTAAGGACTATAGTTCAGAGACCACTGAGATAACATACCTCCCCTCTAAAAATTTTTTACTGGAAAGTGTTTAGGGATATGAACTGAATTTCTTTAAAGCTTTGACAGAAATTCAGGCAGCCTCACCTTACCACTTTTATTCAATATAGTCCTCCAGACCCTAGCTGGAGTAATTGGGCAACAAAATGAAATCAAAGGGATTAGAATAGTAAGAAAAAAAGTTAAACTACCCTTTTTGATGATGACATGATCCTATATCTAGAAGATCCAGAAAACTGCTTGAGGTTATAAATAGATTTAGCAAAGTGGCAGGCTACAAGACACCTATAAATCAATAGCTTTCCTATACATTAACAACAGGGCAGAAGAAGAAATCAGGAAATCAGTCCAATTCACAATATCCTCAATAAGAATAAAATACTTGTTAAATTACTTATGTTAAAAGTTATATTAATAATTATATTAATGTTGATTGATATAATTATTAATATAATTAAAATGGCCATTCTTCCAAAAGTGCTATACAGATTTGAGGCAATCCCCATCAAGATCCCAATGTCATTCTTTACAAACATAGAAAAAGTAATTCTCAAATTCATTTGGAACAGCAAGAAACCCAGAATAGCCAAAACATTACTAACCAAGAAATAAGAAAGGTGGTTTTACAATAACGGATCTAAAACTATAGAGGTATATAGTATTAAAAACAGCATGCTACTGGTATCAAAATAGGAATGAAGACCAATGGAATAGAATAGAAGACTCTGAGACAAATACGCAAATCTTTACACATCTGATCTTTGACAAAATATAACATGGAGTAATGACAGCCTATTCAACAAATGGTGCTCAATAAACTGGACAGGTATTTGAAGGAAGTTGAAATTAGATCCCATCTCTCACCGTGCACCAAAATCAAATCAAAATGAATCAAGGAACTAGGAATTAAACCAGCTACCAAACAACTGCTAGAAGAAAAACAAGGACCAGCATTCCAGCATATGGAAGTTGGCAATGACTTCCTCAACAAGACTCCCAAAGCGAAAGAATTAAAGTCAAGAATTAACGAGTGGGATGCCACGGAATTGGTCAACACTGTGAAGAAAGAACCTACATAACTGGAAATAATCATGGCCTGTGTTCCTCCAACAGGGGACTAACATCCAAAATTTACAAAGAACTCAAAAAACTGGATTTCAAAAACACAATCTGATCAATAAATGGGCCAGACAGCTAAACAGAAACTTCTTAACAGAGGAAATCGAGCAAGTGAATGAATACATGAGAAACTGTTCTGAATCACTAGTAATCAGAGAAATGCAAACCAAAACTACATCAAGATTTCACATCACTCCAGTCAGATTGGCAAAGATGAAGAATACAAACGGTAACAGAGGCTGGAGGCATTGTGGGGAGATAGGAACACCAGCATACTGTTGGTGGAACTGCAGACAGGAATATATAGCAGCTCTGGAAAGCAGTGTGGAGAATCCTCAAAAAATTAAGGATGGATCCACCATATGACCCAGCTATCCCCCTTTTGGGTATTTTCCCAGAAGAGCTAAAATCAGCACATTACAGTGACACAACAAAATCAATGTTCATAGCAACTCAATTCACAAGAGCTGAATTATGGAATCAACCCAGATACCTATCACTGGATGAATGGATCCAAAAGCCATGGTATAAGTATATATTGGAGTTCCACTCAGCAATTTGAAACAATGATATTATGACATTTGAAAGTAAATGGATGGCAATGGAGAATTATGCTGAGCAAAATTAGCCAAACCCAGAGACAAGGTTCAGATATTTTCCCTCATTTGTGGAGGCTAGAGCAAAACCCAGGCTTGTGTAAAATGTCAAGCTCATGTAGTAGACTCACCAAAGTCGAATGAACACAATCTAGGGGAACCATATATATGGGGTGGGAGAGAGGAGAGAGAAGAGAGGAGGGATGATAGGGAAAGATCTCGGGGGAATCAATAACGTAGCTTAGTCTTTACTCTCCCAAGAAGCCAAATAATGCTTATGAAATCATTTAATTCTGGAAAATGCACAATCATATATGTATATATGTGTATATATTTGTAAATATGTATAATGTATATTATATATAAAACATTTATATGTGTTATGGGGGAAATATAGGAGAGTCAAGAGACTGGCATGTGGGTGATGTAGGAATGATTCTGGATTAGGATTAGGGATATTTCATATTGTTACTACATATGCATTTGATTGTATAACAACACAAATCCTCAATAAGATTTTAAAAAATCATTAAAAACAAGGAAATTCTTTGGCTCCATTCAAGGTACAAATAAGGATCTCTACTCCACGAACACAAATCTACACTTTGAAAAAGTACCTCAGCGTCTTTCCTTATGAAAAGGAAAAGCAATTCCTGAACCCAAAATTAAAATCTCTCCTTTACACACTTCAAAATTCAATTGAAATATATTTTTGCCAATGCTGTTTCAGCCTCAACCTAGGTGTTTCCTTTTTTTTTTATTCGATATAGTCTTACATATTTGAGGGAATAGTCATGACATATTCATGCATACATGGGTATTGACAAAGAAAGTTAAGGCTGTTCCTAGTCCAGGATCTCCCCACTTCGTCCACTCCCCGCTCTCACATCTCCTCTGCAATACCCCCATGTTACAGATAGAAATAAGCATATATATGTATATTAATTTTTGAAATTTCTGAGTTTCTCTGCCTGCCTGTGTATAGTTAGGCTTAGTCGAGAGTTCCCAGTTGCATTGATAATCCCCCTAATCCCTTCCTCTACTACCTGCCTCCCTCCCGTCTTCCCCACCCTCCTTCATAGTTATGGTTCCCCCAGCCTATGTGCAATTTCAACTATGTCGAGTTTATTATTTAAATTTAGCTAACTTTCATCCTGTCTTAGATTTTACTCTAGCTTCCACATAAGAGAAAACGTTCCGCCCTTAAGTCTCTGAGTTTGGGGTAACTCAGCATAATTTTTTTTTATCTCTATCCATTTGGCTGCAAATGTCATGATATTGTTCTCTCTAATATAGCAGAGTAGAACTCCACTGTGTGTGTGTATCACAATTTTTGAATCCACTCATCCAGCAAGGGGCATCAGGGTTGGTTCCATCTAAATTCAGCTTCTATAAGCATTGATGCAGCTGTGTCTCTGCGTTTCCTGCTTCTAGCTCTTTGGGGAAAATACACAGAAGTGGGATAACTGGGCTGTAAGGTTCAACTCAGGTGTTTCTTGAAACACTCTTCATCTGACAGTTCAGAAGCAATACATGGTAAGTTTAAACACAATTTAACACATTAATTAAAATAATTTCTAATAAAATATGAACACCCGTTACCCTACATATTAACACCAGTAAAACAACTTTTGGTCAGGGGATTAAAGACCCCCTTTGAGAACCTGACCTTGTTCACAGAATAGTATACATGCATATATGATGTTGCAGTATATTAAGGTAGGGGGAAAAAGTCAGCCAGTCCATGTAGGTAAAATGATAAGGGTTGATAAGGAGGAAATTGGATCAGGGTTGTTTTTTTTTTTTTTAAAAAAAAAGGGTAACAAAGAATGTCTGCTGTTCCAAATACCCAGATATGTATATCAGCTCAACATCCCTTCTGCTAACAAAGATGTTCCAGCCAATGACATCTCCTTTGCTGGGCTCATGGGCCCAGGCAATAAACTAAATCAGACCAGAACTTCCATGCTCATGGTCTTGGGCATGAGAGAGGGAAGACAATGATTAATGAAAGGAGGAAAATTTTAGAGACTATAAAAAGGACAAATTGCACCCTGTCCTATGGACTCTCAGCTCTGAAGTCACCTTCTCCTTGAAGTCTGCTCTCTTTCCTTTTCTTAAATAAAATCTGTCTACTTGGCTTGCTTTGGCATCCTTCAGTTTTCATTCTTTGACTCTGTGGGATGCCAACCTGATCTCAGTTTCCAATGGACCAGTATCAGTATTTCAGGGATTGTGGAGATTAACTGTCCCCCACAAGTCCATACACTGACCTTTACATTAAGACCGCTCATTTTTACAAGTTTGCAAAGAAAAAAGTTGAGCTAAAAGAAATAAACAAAATCTATTTTCCCCTGAACACTAAAGCAGAACCACAAAGAGTAACATATTTTCATTTCCAAGGAGCTACAGTACTGTTTAACCAAGAATGACTTGAACCATTGTTCCTTTTTAAATCTGTAAAGATTAATAAACTTCTCAGTATATGTCACAGAGCTTACCCTGGTAAAATGTATTTAACCAAACTGTAAAAAAAATCTTGAAATTTTATTTTGTAATCAAAATAGACAATGATTTTTAAAATAGAATATAATCATCTTTTTCTTAATTGTGAAAATATTATGTATGGGGGAGAAGTGAATAAAGTGAATAAAAGGAAACTCTACTGAGACCTCTAACATTGGGGCTTCGATGTTTACCATTTCATTTTTCTATACTTTCCAAGTAGACAATAAGAAATATCTATATTTAAGTGGGTGTTTAGTGCAGAGTATAATCTCAGAGTATAGCTGCTGCCCTTAGCCCCAGGTTCTAACCTTGAATTGGCTCCTTAGCAGTGTGACTACAGGCAAGTCACTAGAGCACAATTAATCAGTTATTAGCAATCAGGGATAACCACGTTACGTGTTTGTACTTTTGACATTATGCAGAAGATACCTAGACTTATATTTCCCCAGGCATCTTTTCTCTGAAAAAAATTTTTCCCCTGGGTGTTGTGACTGCATCCAAGAGCTGTCTTTCCAAGCACTGCGGAATTATCGAGACTTAAGGAGAAACTTCACTTGCTGTGGTTCCTAAGCCAGGGTAGTTATTTTTAAAAATAACGAAAGGCCCATGCTCTTGCTGAGAACTTCAATGCCCTGAACTAGGCCTGCATTTCCCAGTCAATGCAAGGATACCGCTGTCATGTCAGAGCATGGCAAGCGTTTGAAAGGAGACTGTTTGAAAAGCAGTAAAATGAGGCTGCAACGAAACGCTGAAACCCTGTTCCATCTCTGCCAGTTTAGAAGCCAGGGCCGTCGTTCTCCGACCAGCCTCGTCCTTTTTCCTTAAGTGTCCTTCACTGCCACTTCGGGCTCCAGCTCCTTCCAGCAGCGAAGGTGCGAGCCTTCCTTGGAAAGCCCATTGCAGGTCCGGTCAGGGGCCGGCCCGTCCTCCGGGAATCGCAGCCCAGGCCCCGCGCCAGGGCTCCTAAGCCCTACTTGCGACGCCCACTAGGTCCTTCAGGGAGGTCCCCGCGTGGAGACCGCTGGGGCGCAGGGACCGCGCTAACCTAGAGCCCCGGGTGGAAAATGAGCCCACACCCAGGCAGCAGGCCCAGCCCCAGTCCCCTCCCGGGGGAGGGCGGGACCTCATTGTGACAGCAGAGGGAGCAGCCACGCCCCGGACGCTGCCCGGAGACCAGCTCCAGGGGAGGGGCGGGGGTAACCCGGCTTGACGCCCGGGGCCACGAGTACCTGGCGGCCGCACCGAGGACAACTGAGGGCGCTCGCGGAGCAGGGCGGGAGCGCGTCCAGCGATGGCGCCCGCACGGCTGGGCCCCAGCTCCAGGCAGCCCAGTGCGCCTGCGCACCAGAGCGCCGGACTACAGGACCCAGAATCCTGAGCGCCGCAGCCCTGGGTGCCTCGCCGCCCATTGGTCTGCGTTTGTG
>PVKS010036834.1:0-19062 GCA_004027875.1 Aplodontia rufa
GCTGAGCCACCACTCCAACTCCCCCATCTAATTTTTAAAGAGATGAATTAAGAGTAGCAGAGAATTCTTGAATGTAAAAAAAGAAAAAGATGTGTCACAAAAGCCATTTCTTTCTCTCTCCTCTCTCTCTTTTTGTGGAGACAGAGGGAAAGAGTGAGAGAGAAAGAGAGAATCAATGTTATTTATTTCTTCATCTGGCCTTTGTTTCTCTGACACCCAGTTGTATGTGGTGCCCGGGTTTCAACACAGGAGAAGAATAAGGAGGGGATCGCTGGGAGGGAACTGGGCCAATATATTGTCATGGTGTATGCGCTGTAAATGTGTAACAACAGACCCCTTCACCATGTGCAACTATAATGCACGAATGAAAAATAAAGAAGAAAGACAATAATTCTGTGCCTGCACTTCACAGGATGGAACCATCCTTGTGCAAATGGAGACCTTCTCAGTCGCTCCCCAGAATGAGACGATGACAAATCCACCTCTGCTCAGTGTTAATAGCTCCTCAAATCTGGTCACACTGCCATCCGAATATTCTGTGCCTAAAGACTAAAGTGGAAAGTTAAATTCCAACAAAATTTATTCAGAATAAGAAGAAGAGAGAGAGAAGAAGAAAAACATACTGACACACAGCAAGCAAAAAAATTCTCACCATTGCTCCAGTCTTTGCTCCTTTTTATTTTTTTCTCAAGACATGATCGTTATATATTGTGGTAATTTAACACATGAGTATGGAGCATAATAATCAGACCGGGGTAATAAACACTTCCATCTTTTCAAACAGTAATCATTCCTATGTGTTGGGAATCTCATACTCTTCAATCATTTTGATAGATATTATTGTTTTAAACTGTTGAAGTATATTGTGCTAAAGAAGAATCAGAAGTAATTACTTCACTCTTTTTTTATATATTGGGGATTGAACCCAGGGCTGTTTAATAGATAGCTATATCTCCAGCCCTTTTAAAAATTAATTTTATTAGTAGTAGTAGCAGCAGTTGTAGCAGTACCAGGGACTGAACCCAGGGGTGCTCAACCACTGAGCCACATCCCCAGCCCTCTTCATTTTTTCATTTGAGACAGGGTCTCAGTAAGTTGCTTGGGGCCTTGCTAAGTTACTAAGGTTGGTCTCAAACTTGTGATCTTCCTGCCGCTGCCTCCCAAGCTGCTGGGATTACCACCACGCTTGGCTCCACTATCTTTTTTGTTTTTTTGTTTGTGTGTGTGTGTGTGTGTGTGTGTGTGTGTGTTTTTAAAGAGAGTGGGACAGTGAGAGAGAGAGAGAGGGTCCATTTTATTTAGTTTTTCACGTGGCTTTTGTTGCTCCGCGACTTCGTTGTGTGCGTGGTGCTGGGGTTTGAACTTGTGCACTGGCGCATGCCAGGTAAGTGCTGTAACCACTGATCCGCTGCTCTAGCCTTCCACTGTCTTTTGATGTCCGTTATTGAACTTCTTTCTGTCCCCCTCCCAGTCTGTGTTTCTGTAACTGGTCATGTGGCTGCGGTTGACATTTTAAATTCCTTATCCCACTCCTCATTCTACACACCTTTTGCTCCCTACTGGTCAGGGTTCTTCACCTGAAGTGATGACCTAAATCTTCATTCCTGAAGTCTCTGAGTCCTTAGTGGTCCTGCTTTTTGGATTGCTTTAATTTTCCATGAGTTTTTATGGAAGAAATAAAAGCGATCCCAGAGTGTCCGGTGGGTTTCAGATACACTATCTCCCATGTGTAGCAGCAATCCAATTTCTCCCTGTAATCAAGACCAGCCACCCTTTTCTGTCCCCTTGGCTCAGAAGCTTGAAGACCACACACACTGGCAGCAGCCCGCACAGCTGATCCGAGGGAGCTGAAGCTGCGTCCTCTGTTTTGCAAGCCACACCTCCAAGCCTGCAGAGTTATGCGGATGAGAAATAGAAATTCTGTGAGCAAGTCACTGGGTGCTCCTGGGTGCTCCGTGGGAGGAGCCACCCCCACTCCTCTGTAATTCCCGGACTCCATTTTTGGTGATGGGAGGGGAAGCAGCACTTGCTGGCTGCTGACCCAGAGCCTAACCTGCACCCTGTGCGGCAGGACCATCCTTTCACCATCTTCATGCCTGGAAGGGTTTCTCCTTGGAGATCCTGGATTTCAGCAGGAATCTCGGTGGATAAAGTGAGTGTTGGAGGCAAAGAGAGCAAGGGGAGACGGAGGCTTGAGACAGAAGGAAAGGAGGACTACAGAGGGCAAATAGAGCCAGCCAGGCTTTGTGCTGTTTATGGCCTCCGGCGACAGGCAAGAAGGAGGGAGAAGAAAAGTCCATCAGAGAGTTTTGCTTTGGGGCTGGAGTGGTGGTGCAGTGGTTACAGCGCCTGCCTGGCATGCATGAGGATGCGGGTTCAAACCCCAGCACCATGTACAAAATGAAGTGTTCCAGCAACGATAGTCACATGAAAAACCAAATAAAATGATTCTTCTCTCTCCTTTCTCTCTCTCTCTCTCTCTTGCTGTCTTTCTCTCTCTCGCTCACTGTCTCTCTCCTAAGGAAGAAAAGAGAGTTTTGCTTTGAAATCAAGGATGACTTTGAAAACAGGGTCCCAAGGAGTGAGGCTCAGCAGTTCCGCTTCAGGGTGAATTTTCACAGCCCCATCCTTTTGCATCTGGTCTCCCCCAGAATCAGCAATTTGAGTCCCCTTTCTCCACTTGTGGGTCAAAATGTCATGCATTCCTGGGTATTTTGGGTTCTCAGACTCGCAGCGTAGAGTGGGAGGTGGGGGTCCTGACTGTTCAGAGCTGGAGCTCTGCTGCAGATCCAGTTGCTCCAGCAGCAGGAGCCAAGCCCGTGAGAGGCAGGGGCCTCTGCCCTCCGACTGGCTCCTGAACAGGGGCAGTAGGCCTCAGGCCCAGGGGACTCGCCCACCACCTGTTGGAAACAGGAGGCGCCTTCCTGGCGCTGTTCATGGTCCTGAACCGTAGCTGCTGGTCTCTGGGGCACCATCATGCCACTTCCCACTAGTGTAGTAGGGACTTCCACCCAGCCCTTTCCAAGGATTGGAGATCAAGTGAGCAATGGTAGGAGAAGTAGAGAGAAGAACGGGAAACAGATAGGTTCCTCCAGAGAAGGCTGCTGCGGAGACGTTTCCAGGGGGAGGAAAATGGAACTTCCCTTTCGGTCACCATTTACCAAGTTTTACAGTTGCTATGACCTCCGAGAAGGTGGGATGACAACACTCCCACACCGTTTCCCCACCGTGCAAGATGCAGGACGGCGAACTCTTGGACCTCAGGGTCCATGCTGGGTTCCTCATCCCTTCGCCGGTGTATATGGTAGGCATTCAGGGAGCGTTGGTTGAACTGATGGGAGTTGGGTGTAAGAGAATGTTTTGCTTTGTTCCTGCCTCTAAGGAGAGAAGGTTGATGTGTGAGGTCCAACAATGTGTCAGTCATTTGCTCTTAGATTCTTTAATTAAGTCCACCTGGGAGGTGTATCACAGACTTCCCAATCAAGAATCAGTCAGGCTCATCGGGGCTGGAGAGGCGTCTTGGCAGTTATGGCACTTGCGCTTGCCCAGCATGCCCAAGTACCCGGGTTCAAACCCCAGCATCCATGTACACAACCAGGTGTCAGAGCAACGAAAGCCATGTGAAAAACTCAATAAAAATTGATTCTCTCTCTCTCTCTGTCTTTCTTTCTTTAAAAAAAAAATCAGGCTTATCCCCAGGTGTGGTGCACACCTGAAATTCCAGTGATTTGGGAGGCTGAAGCCGAAGAACTGCAAGTTCGAAGCCAGCCTCAGCAACTTTGTGAGGCCCTAAGCAGCTTAGCAAAAAATGGGCTCAGGATGTGGCTCAGTGGTTAAGCACCCCTGGTTCAATCCCTGGAAAAAGAAAGAAAGAAGAAAGAAAGAAAGAAAGAGAGAGAGAGAAAGAAAGAAAGGCAGGTAGGAAGGAAGGAATGAGAAAAGAAAAAGAATCAGGCTCATAGACATAACCCCCCGAGTGGAGTGTTGAGGTACCACAGCTCTTGTACAGAGAGTCTATTGCTCAAATCCAAGTCATGCTGACCCTGAAAGCTGTGTTTTCTTATCATCTGCTGCATTACACTGGATACTTGATTTTGTGCAAGAAGAGAGAGATGTGAATTCCTTAAAGGAAAAGTGAATTTGTAGCCCGGACAAACACCTTGATTAACGTCTGGAGGTCATGTTAAAAGGTTACAAAGAGGGGGCTGGCTCAGTGGCTCAGTGGTGATGGTGCTTGCCTGGCATGTGTGAGGACATGGGTTCAAACCTCAGCACCATATGCACAACTAAGTGTTGGAGCAACAAAAACAGATGAAAAACTAAATAATATTGATCCTCTCTAGCACTTTATTTTTATTTATTTTTTAAGAGAGAAGGACAGGGGCTGGAGCGGTGGCTCAGCGGTTACGGTACTTGCCAGGCAAGTGTGAGTATTCAGGTTCGAACCCCAGCACCACATACACAACCAAGTGTCCAAGCAACAAAAGCCACACAAAAAATTAAATAAAAACTTAAAAATAAAAAAGAGAGAAGGACAGTGAGAGAGAGAATCAATTTTTATTGAGTTTTTCACATGGGTTTCATTGCTCTGACACTTATTTGTGTATGTGGGTGCTGGGGTTCGAACCCATGTACTCGCACATGCCAGGAAGCACCGTAACCGCCTCCAGCCTCCCTCTCTCTTCACAAGTTACTTTGTGATGGTAACTTGCTGATCAGGGTGTGGAGCCAGGAGCTTAGATCTAGGGCTGGGAGCGGGAGAGTGGGCTGAAACCTCAGCAGGCTCAGCATCCCTCCTCATCTCTCTGCCTCATTCATGGTCAAGTTTCAGACAGCGAAAGTAATGAATGACTTCCGACAACAGGAGAAGTCATTAGGCAAGCCAATAAAGATTCAATAGATCTGGCAGAGGAACAAGAAACAGCTCAGGTGCTGTGTGGGGGCCACGGGCAGGTGGTTTTCTTCGGCTCCTGGATGAATCAGCTTGGCAGACACCCAGATTCCATGAGGACCCAGAGGCACAGCCAGCTGTGGGTCCACCCAGGCCAGCTGTCTCCTCACACTACCATAGGGTGGAGGCTTTTTTCTGAATTACTGGTGCTTTCCTAAGTCTACTTGGTCTGCCTGGGTGCTGCTCTTCTCTTACTGGGTGGCCAGTCCATGTGGTCCTTATGACGGCTCTTCACAGTACATTGGGACGGTGTCTTCCTGAAGTATTCACTGAGTCGACGCCCCTTCACTCCGACCATTCCCCCTACACCTTGTGGGGCAGGTGCTGACCCCTCTGCAGTCTGACCCATTCCCTATGAGGGGGAAGAGATGAAGCAGAGTTTTATTAGGGGTGTTAATTCGTAATAATTGCTTACATCCTTGTCCTTCTTAGGCGAACACAGGTGAGGCATGAGATCCTGGACCCATCTTCTTCAGGCACAGTCACACCCCGACCACTTCAAAGATGTTGGGCACATTCACACATCATCTACCCATAGTTTTAAAAAATGTAGGGGCTGGAGCGGTGGTGGCTCGGTGGTTACGGTACTTGACCGGCATGTGCAAGTACACGGGTTCAAATCCCAGCACCACGTGCACAACTGAGTGTCCGAGCAGAGAAAGCCATGTGAAAAACTAAAAATAAAAAATTGATTCTCTCTCTCTCTCACTGTCCTTCTCTCCTAAAAAAAAAAATGTAGATTTCCAGCAAAGATTTTAAATTAAAAGATAAAACGTCTTTTTCTTTTTTTAAGAAAGGGTCTCACCACGTTGCCCAGGCTGGCCTCGACCTTATTATCCTCCAGCCTCAGCCTCCGGTGTAGCGGTAAACATCGTTTTAAACATTAATAATTGTTTCAGGTCAGCGAGAAGACCTTCCTTCCGCCCTCCCTGAGACAGGGGTGGGGCAATCGCCCTGAGCCTCACTGTGATTTGTCCAGAAGAGGACACGTGACTGAGAGCATCCAATCAGCGTGGATCTCGAACTTTGCTCCCGCCCCAGCTCCTCCCCTTGGGTCTGGATGGTGGGGAGGGGCGCTTGCCCTGCCTGGCGCTGCTGGAACCATTTTTCTACCAGGAGAGAAGCTGGTCTGAAAAGGAGCCAAGGCACCTGCAGCGAGCCGGAGCCAGAGCCCTGACATCACGAATGCCCTAATTAGTTCCATTTATTGTTCAATCCACAGGGAACTGGGCTCCTGTCACCCCGACTGAACGCGTCCGGAGCCGCACGCTGCCTGTTTTTTTCTCACGGCAGGCTGCAGAGACGTGCATTGAACTGGCCGGTGCTCAGTTTTCAAATCATTTCTTCCTTTAGCCCTGCGTCGAGGTCCAGATGACCGCTAGCTCTCCGCGGATCGGAGCCACCTCTGTTATCCACAGAGCAAGGCCCTTCCACGCGCAGCCCTGGCCGCGCCGACTCTGGCGCAGATCCCAAAGCGCCATTTCTGGCCCATGACTCACAAAGCGCATAATCTATACGTGAAAAGCCTCTTATCATACTTTGGCAGGGAAAACAAGATGACAAGCCAGGCAGCATTTTCCCTTCAGGTTTGAACCCCAAAAGTGCCAGGGGCTGCTTTATTCTCTGCACAAGAGCATTTTGGCTCCGAGGCCAAGTATTAGCTCGCATGTGCTCGCGCTAATGACTGCTTTCTCGCTGTGTGCCCTTGATAGCGCGCGACCGCCAGCAGTGCTATCTGATAAAGGAGCTTTGTCAATATCCTCTTGGCTGTCTTCCCAAAGTCGTTATCTTTATCTGTACAGCTGGCTCAGGAGCATCTTGGCAATGGTATGACTGATTTTTATGTGCATTTGATAAGGGGGACAGCAACTTAACATGATAACTGTGGCTTTAATCACCTCTACACCTTTAGTAACGAGAGTACTCAGTCTCACATTAGAAAGCATTATTTTGTGCATGTTCTGGAAAAACTGGATTGGTTGCTTTTTTTTTTCTTTGCAGAGAACAGAAAACACTTTTATGGCTTCAGATTACTGTTTATCAAAGTTTTCATTTTGGCAGTAATATAGTGAGGACTAGGGACAAATGCATTACTGGCACAACAAATGAAACTTTCACGTATTCCTCCTTGAATCTACACCCACAATTTTCATTTATGGCTGCATGTGTGAAGTCATTACCCAGGGATTTGTTAGTCTTAGAACATGCGGTTCCATTTCCATAGTCGCAGAACTATTCATTATGTTTATGGGGCTCTTCTGAAGATCCATGGGGCTGTTCTTGTCATTACTTCACATTATGAAGAACCTCTTTGGAGTCATTGATCCACTTTTGTGAATTAGAAATATAATGCAACATAACAGTGACCACAAGAAAAAGAAAAGAAAAAACCTTAAGCAAAAACGCGTGAGTGTGAAGCTTGTGTCTCTCCGGTTCCTGGTTTTTTTTTTTTTTTTTTTTTCTTGAGAGAGAGAGAGGAGAGAGAGAATTGATTTTTTTTATTTATATTTTTTCACATGGGTGATCAATGGTTTCATGTTGGTAGTTTTAGGTGTTTGTTGGGGAAAGGGGACAGCAGGCAAGTGTTTGGGAAAACATCAGGATCTTGAGACCATGAAAACTTTTTTTAAGTCTCATTCCCTCAGTTCTAAACTTTCTTTAGCAGCTTTGGCTTGTTCTTTGTTAGGTGAGGACAACTGGCAACTTCCTTTGCAGACCTAGGACCCTCATGCAAACTTCTAACAGGCTGTGTCCCACGTTCAAAGGAGACAGGATAGAAAAATGACCTAGAGGGACTGGAGCGGCAGCTTAGTGGTTACGGTGCTTACTTGACAGACGCAAGTACGGGAGTTCAAACCCCAGCACCACATACACAAGGATGTCTCAGAACAACAAAAGCCACATGAAAAACTTTAAAAATTTTTTTGATTCTCTCTTTTTCTCTCCCTATCTCACTGTCCCTCTTGCTTAAAAAAACAAAAACAAAAAACCAAAAAAAACCTAGAAATTGTTGCAAAGGTAGCTTCTTTCCAACAATCAGCTCTTCCTCTTACCTGGCCTTGCTTACTTTTACAAAGCTGAGGAAGGCAGCAGGTGGATGTGCTGGCCTTGAGGGTCACTTGCCAACACTGCTGTTCTCCCTTTTCCAGCACATGGCAGAGTCACATTTTCTTACATCTTTGAGGTGATTTACATTGGCCAATGCAACGTGAGCAAAGGCGACACCACTTCCTGGCAGAAGCTTGAAGAGGCTGCCTTCTCCCTGCCAGTCGCTGAGCCATGCTCCAGACCTGAAGGGAGGTTGCATGCCTTAGAGAGGGGAAGAGCTCTCTCTGCCACCCAGCATGTGTGTTTAACACAATGAAGAAAAAGCCTCCATTGATTTGACCATTATGTCCCATCGACCTATGTGTAGGACACCCACCAAAACCCAGCAGCTTTCAGGGCCTCTTTTAAATTTTAACAGGTTTTTATAGATGTCCTATATAAAGCTTGATGGGACATAATAGGTTAAGCCACTAAGGTCTTGGGATTTGATTGTTCTAGCACTGAGTCTCCTCTGATCCAAACAGGTGGGTGGGCACCCAAGTCAAAAAAGGGCACTGATAGGGGCTGGAGCGGTGGCTCAGTGGTTTCAACGCTTGCCTGGCAAGCACAAGGACCAGAGTTCAAACCCCAGCACCGCGTACACAACTGACTGTTGGAGCAACGAAGGCCATGTGAAAAACTAAATAAGTTGTTTCTCTTAAAAAAAAAAAAAAAAAAAAAAAAGGGCACTGATACATCTGCCGGATTCCCTTCCTCAAAACCCGCACCCATCAGCAGCCCACGCGGGAGGCTGCTCCGCACTCCCCTCCGCCCTCTTTCCTAGCCATCCATAGACCGTACCTGCAAGCTTTCCTTAAGCTAGCTGCAATCTTTCATTTTCTCTTCGCCAACAGCACACCCAAAATTAGGAGTTTTTCAGTATTGGTATGGACATTCAACAAGCAAAATCACCCTTAATTGCATTCTTTCAAGATTAAAGATAGCCTTGGGTCTAAGGTCCACAGAGGTCACTGAAATACAAAGATCTGTTTTACTATTTGGAGATTTACGCGGCGCGGCGCTGCTCCAAGTCACGCACCAGTGGCGCGTGACGCCAGCGTCGCTGTACCTGCAGGCGGGGGTCCTGGGTGGGGGCGGGGCGGGGCGGGGGAGAGGGGCGCCCCCCTCGGGCGGCCGCCGGAGCTGCAGCGGGACTCGCGGCTGAGCCCAGAGGAGGGACGCGCCACCTGCAGCCAGGCCTCCGATTGCCCCGCAGCCGGGAGGAGCGAGCCCGGGACTGAGCTGCGGGAGGGGCTTTCCCAGCAACTGCAGCCCTGGGAAGATGGGGGCTCCCCGGACAGAGCCCGGAAGAACCTAGAGCGGGCGCGCCATCGCCGGACTATCGGACCGGGGCGACACGGGGACTCGGGGCAGCGCATAGGTGACTCCACGCAGAGGACGCAGAGTGCCCCAGGGTCGTAAAGCCCCACGCGCGGGGTGTCTGGGAAACGCAGGCCGGGTTATTTCCCAAGGATCGCGGCGCCTCGACCCCCGCGTGCCCAGGGTCCCAGCTCCGCGCTCTCAGCCGAAGCGCGCTCGGTGGCCGGCACCGAACCACCTGGCAAACTGAATTTGCAGGGCGGGCTTGATCCTTGGAAAACCTTCAAAAAACAGCAACAGTGCCAGTCATGGGTCTGTTTTTAACACGTGTCCCTCGCCGCCGCTTGTATTTTTTGGTTGACTTTTTTTTCTTTTGTCCAGAGCGTTCAAAGTTTTGACCATTTGACCTTAGTGGGTGGTTTAGTTTTCAGTGGTGGCTTCGAAAAGCCAGGTTCCTTGCCCCTGCGCTATTTCCTCCTACCTTACTGCTTCTTTCGCAACGTGAGCAGATCCAAGGGTTCCTTCACTGAACTCCTTTCAATAGTGAAAATAGGTAATCTTGCCTGTATTCCAAAACTTGCTTAATGGGATCACAATCTTACTTTAAGAATGTCAGATTCGGGATCGTTTTGTATTTTTCCATAATTGTTTTCCAAAATGATTTAATCTGCCCTTTGCAGGAACTTGTCAGCCCATTTGCCTTGATTTACTTTTATTTAATTAATTAATTTATTTAGTAGCTGGGATTGAACTCAGAGACACTTTACCACTAAGCCACAACCCCAGACCTCTTTTTTTTTTTTTTAAAGAGAGAGTCAGTGAAAGAGAGAGGATGAGAGAGAGAATCAATCTTGTTGATTTCATTGCTCCAATAGTTTGTTGAGTACCTCATGATGGGGTTTGAACCTGTGTCCTTGCACATGCCAAGCAAGCGCTGTAACCACTGAGCCACTGCTCCAGTTCCCTTTTTATTTTTATTTTGAGATGGAGACTAAGTTGCTTAGGGCCTCTCTAAATTGCTGAAGCTGGCCTGGAATTTACAATCCTCCTGCCTCAGCCTCCAGTCACTGAGATTACAGGTGTGGGCCACAAAAAGTTAGTTTGGGGGCTGGAGTGGTGGCTCCATGGTTGTGGCACTTGCCTGGCATGCACCAGGACATAGGTTCAAACCCCAGCACCACATACATAAGAAAGTGTCGGAGCAACAAAAGCCACATGAAAAACTAAATGAAGTTGATTCTCTTTCTTTCTCACTCTCTCTCTCAAAAAAAAAAAAAAGTTAGTTTTTTAAAGAGCAGTTTTAGGCCCACAGAAAAATTAAAAGTACAGAGATTTCCCCCATGACCCCTGCCCCATGTGCGTACCTCCCCCTGGATCAACCTCGCACGCCAGCTGGTATGTTCGTCATAACCGATGTGCCTGTGTTGCTGTGTCATCAGCACCCCAAGTCCACACTTTACCCCAGGGGTCACGTGTATGACGAAATATATTCACCATCATAGTATTGGACAGAGTGTTGTCACTGTCCTGAAAATCCTCTGTGCTCCTAACGATCCCCCATGCTAGTAGGGAGGGAGCCAGCAGACACTCCCCTCTGCTAACACAGTCACTGCGGTCCTCAAGATGCTCCAGCACAGGCCAACCGCATCTGGCTAGAACGTTTTGCCCATGCTCTTAGTCCTGGGGGAAGGAAAATTTTGGTTATGAAACTATAAAAAGGGTGAGTCCCACCCCCTCTTTGGCTCTGTCCCCTTCTCCCACTCTGGGGGAAGTCTGCTTTTTCCCCAGTGCTATGCTTTCCGTTATTTTCTTAAAATAAAATCTGTCTGCTCTGCTTGCCTCTGCGACCCGAGGTTTCATTCTTCGTTTCTGGGGGGCATGAACCCAGCTTCCACCAAACCAGCATTGACAGCTCATTTTTTAGTGCTTAATAATATTCCATTTTTGGATGCACCATGGTTTAATTGTCCATTCATCTACTTGATTGTTTCCCAGTTTGTTTTTCCAATAGTAGAGATTAAACAAGCCCAGGAGCTCTCTACCACGGAGCTACATTCCCACCCCTTTTTGTTTTTTCTTTTGAGACAGGGTTTTGCTAAGTTGCTGAGGATGCCCTCAAACTTATGGTCCTCCTGCCTCAGCCTCCTGAGCGGCTTGAATTACAGGCATATACCACTGAGCACTGCTTCTTCCAAGTTTTGACAATTTTGAACAAAGCTGCTATGCACAATTGTGTGAGGTTTATGTGTTTTCAACTCCTTTGGGTAAGTAAGCAAGGAGTGCATTTGCTGAATTGTAAATAGAAGAGTGTTTTTAATTTTGTACAAAACTGCCCAACTGTCTTCCAAAGTGTTGACTGCAACCAGCAATTAACTTTGCTTCTGTTGCTGTGTAATGGTGCTATCCGCGTGCTGGATTTCGGACATTCTAATGAGTGCATCGTGGTATCTCATTTTAACTTGCATTTATCTAATGACACTGGTGTGGAGCATTTATATGCTTCACTGCCATCTACATGTCCTCTTTAGTGATGTATCTGTGAAGCTCTTTGACTATTTTCTTGTTTGTTTTTTATTGTTGAGTTTTAAGAGTTCTTTGTGTATTTTATATGACAACCCCTCCCCCTTTTAAGAGAGAAAGGGACAGTGAGTGGGGGGGATCAATTTTATTTAGTTTTTCATGTGGCTTTCGTTGCTCCAACACTTCTTTGTGTACGTGGTGCTGGGGTTCGAACCCGTGCCCTTGCACATGCCAGACAAGCACCATAACTGCTGACCCAGCAGTCCAGCCCCTGGATGACAATTTATCAGGTGTGTCTTCTCCAAGCATTTTCTCCCAGTCCGTGGCTTGGTTTTTTATCCCTTTGACAATGTTTTTGTAGAACAGGAATTTCAATTTCTTTAAATTTTAAATTTGTTCGTTTGTTTGTTTGTTTGGAACTGGGGATTGAACCCAGGGACATTCAACCTCTGAGCTATGTCCACAATCTCTTTTTACTCTTTATTTTGAGACAGGATCTCACCAAGTTGAGAGGCTGGCCTAAAACTGGAGATGCTCCTGCCTTAGTCCCCTACGTCCCTGAGATTTCAGGCTGCGCCACTGCACCCAGCTAGGAGTTTTTGGTTTTAGCGAGGTCCAGCTCACCAACTATTTCCTTCATGAATCACGGCTTTGGTGTTTCGCCTAAAAAGTCACTGCCTTACCCAAAGTCATCTGGGTTTTCTCCTATTTTATCTTCTAAGATTTTTATAGTTTTGCCTATGATCTATTTTGAGGTAATTTTTGTGAAAGGTATAAGGTTTTTATCTAAGTGCCTTTTTATTTTTTTATTTTATTTTTTTAAAGAGAGAGGGACAGTGAGAGAGACAGAGAAAGAGAGAAACAACTTTATTTAGTTTTTCACATGGCCTTAGTTGCTCCAACACTCAGTTGTGTACATGGTGCTGGGGTTTGAACCCGCATCCTTGCATGCCAGGCAAGTGCTGTAACCACTGAGCCACCGCTCCAGCCCCTAGGCAGCAGACTTTTACAATCCTATGTGCTTTCCAAATTAAAAAGCAAACAAATAAAACAGCAGAACAGAAAAGAATCAGTTGTTACAAATTAACACTTGCAGGACAAATTAACACTTGCAGGCATGGAGTGGACACTGTCCCGTCTGTCTCACAAATAGGTGACGTGGTTCCAGGAGTTAGAGCAGAGGGGAATGGGCAGTCGGTGTTTAGAAGGCGCAGAATTTCAATTTCCAGTGATGGAAAAGTTGTGGAGGTGGCCTGTGGTCGTGGTCGCACAATCTTGTGAATACACTTGATGGTGAATCTTAGGTTATGTGTATTTTGCCACAATTTTTTTTTTTTTTTTAAAGAGAGAGGGACAGTGAGAGAGACAGAGAAAGAGAGAAACAACTTTATTTAGTTTTTCACATGGCCTTAGTTGCTCCAACACTCAGTTGTGTACGTGGTGCTGGGGTTTGAACCCGGGTCCTCGTGCTTGCCAGGCAAGCACCGAAACCGCTGAGCCACCGCTCCAGCCCCTTGCCACAATTTTTTTAAAAGAGAGAAAGAGAGGGAGAGAATCAATTTTATTTATTTTTCCATCTGGCCTTTGTTTCCCCAGCACTTAGTTGTGTACGTGGTGCTGGGGTTCGAACCTGGGTTCTAATGCATGCCAGGCAAGTGCTGTAACCTCTGAGCCACCTTTCCAGCCCACTACAATTTTTTAAAAAGCCTACTGTGTACCCACTTTGTTCCTGCTCAACCCCATCTCTGTCCCTTTGGCCCCAGGGCCACCTGTCTGCAACACCAGTCTAGCTCCTGGCCTCTCCTTCCCACCACCCGGCTTCTCTCGCCTCCTCCTCACCTGCCTCCTTTCCCTCCCACCTTTGTGAATTAAGAACTGGACTTTTGGGAACAGTTTGCTTAGGAAAATCAGCTGTTAGAGTTCACTATCCCCCCGGAACACTTCCCTCTCTCTCCTTTTGCCACCAAATATCCATGAAGTCAGGTAGGGCAGATTCCATAGACACTGCCTAGAAATCCCTTTCCTGCATGTACCCAGGCAGGGACTTTCACTGGCCTAGCCCCAGTGGGCTAATGCAAACTTCCCTCTTGTTTGGAAGTCCCATCCCCTGCTCCCCACCAAGAGCACTTTCAGAGGGAGGGGACTGAGGAGCACAGGCGAGGGGTGAGGTTCAAGTCTGATCAGGTGTCTGGATCCTGGGAAGTCTTAGGACTGCAGAAAAATCATAAACCCCAGGCATTATGGAAATATCTTAGTCCACATCATGTTTCTCTAACAAAATGGCTGATGCTGGGTGATGTAAAAAGAAAAGAGGATTAGTTGGTTTATGATTCTGGAAAGTCCAAGCAGCATGGTGTCTGTTGCAGGCCCCACGGGGTCCCACCGCCTTCTGATACTGTTAATCAGGAACTTAAAGAATTTAGCATCAGGAAGCCTGGAATGAGGTCCCAAGCCAGGACAACTGCAAACTTGGCCTCTGATTGACACCTGGTTATGAAGGAGCCAGTGTCCCAAAAGGTCGGCTGTTGTTTCCACTCAGTCACCTGCAGCCTGCAGCAGAGGCTGGCACCGTGTTCACGGACCTTGAGGTTTTTAACATGGAAGCAAACTTCCGGGAAGTTTAAAATCAAACCAACAAAGTTGAGAGCGCTGAGTGAGTCTGTTTCTGGTCCTCAACTCTGGGCTCCCACTGCCTGGGCCAGCGTGTGTCTGAGAAGCCGCTGCAGCTTTCTCTGGAGGAGGTCCTGGCTCGGGCCATCTCTGGGCTGCTCACCTGGTGGCACCTGGTCCTTGCATCTTGGTCTTAGGGGAGGTGCGGGCAACATTTGCCGAGGAATGGCATCCTTAAAACAAAGCTCGACAGAAAAACACCATGTCTCCGAAATGTCCCCTTCCCATTCCCGAGAATGTAGCCAAGTCAAGGGAACGACGGCAGCGAGCCGGAGCGCGGGTCAGTATTGTCTTGAGAAACGCTGACTGTCACACACACCGGAAACCAGGGCAGCAGGTGTGGTGCAGACGCTGCCTGGAAATCACCTTCCTGCTTGTGCCCAAGTTCCTTGGAACGCTGGTTGAACAGTGTGACAAAGCAAATCGAAAGCTACGAAGCTCCTCCCTGTGGCAACGGGTGTCCAGCAGAGCCCTGTCACCAGGACACCGCGTCATGAGGGATGAGTGCCACTTTCTGATGACACACCAGAATCCACACCAGAGACTGAGCCGCCACTGGTCCAGCCCGACACCACTGGCCCTTCTCAGTTAGCGTTGTTCAATGAAACTTCCGTCATGCATCTCATCTTCAGGGTCATCCAAGGTCCCTTGGCAGCCAATGCCCCCGCCTGAGTGTAACTGCGCAGGGAGGGTACCAGAGGGCTCCCCTCACCCCCTGAAAGGGCTCTTTGCAGGCTAAAAGGTGAACCATGGGGGTCAGGGCCTTATTAGACCCTGCCTTTCCACCCTGGGAGGGCCTGTGGAGAATGGATGGTTTGAAAACTGTTTCTGATGATTAAAAATGACACTCAGTCATTGTAGACAATTGGAGAGGCAGAGAAGTCGCAAAAGAAATGATCAACATTGCTAGGCAAAGATAGTGAATATTTTTATTTTTTGAAACTTATAATTTTATTTTTAGCTTACAGAAAGTTTCATACAAAGATCACCCATATACCCTTTACCCAGATTCATCTGTTGAGAATATTTTCCCCAATTGTTTAATATTTGGAATTTATCCACCCACCTATCTATCTATTCATCCAGTCTGTTTATCTATCATCTATTCATCCACCCATCTATTCAACTATCCATCCATCTATATTCTATCCATCAATTCATTCATCCATTCTTCCATCTATCCATCCATCCATCCATCATCCATCCATCCTTCTACCCATCTATCTGTTCATCTATACATCCATCCATTCATCTGTCCCTCCTTCTATCTATCCATCCATCCATCTGTCCATCCATCCATCATCCATCCATCCATCTGTTCATCTATCCATCCATCCATTCATCTGTCCATCCATCATCCATCTATCCATCCTTCTATCCATCCATCTGTTCTTCTATCCATCCATGCATTCATCTGTCCATCCTTCTATCCATCATTCATCCATCCATCCTTCTATCATCCATCTGTTCTTCTATCCATCTATGCATTCATCTGTCCATCCTTCTATCCATCATCCATCCATCCATCCATCCATCCTTCTATCATCCATCTGTTCATCTATCCATCCATGCATTCATCTGTCCATCCTTCTATCCATCCATCCATCCATCCATCATCCATCCTTCTACCCATCCATCTGTTCATCTATCCATCCATCCATTCATCTGTCCATCCTTCTATCCATCCATCCATCTGTTCATCTATCCATCCATCCATTCATCTGTCCATCCATCATCCATCCATCCATCCTTCTATCATACATCTGTTCTTCTATCCATCTATGCATTCATCTGTCCATCCTTCTATCCATCATCCATCCATCCATCCATCCATCCTTCTATCATCCATCTGTTCATCTATCCATCCATGCATTCATCTGTCCATCCTTCTATCCATCCATCCATCCATCATCCATCCTTCTACCCATCCATCTGTTCATCTATCCATCCATCCATTCATCTGTCCATCCTTCTATCCATCCATCCATCTGTTCATCTATCCATCCATGCATTCATCTGTCCATCCTTCTATCCATCCATCCATCCATCCACCTAGCTCTATTAACTATCATCTGTTTCTCACTTACATTATGAAATTGTTAGTTTGCCATATGTGGGTGTTCCTCTGCTTTGGTACCTTTGATGTCTGGATCCCAAACTGAAATGCCACAGTTAAGACGGAGGACTGCTGTGTGCCAGGCCCCAGGACTTGGCCTCCTTCACACAGAGTGATGCGATCCTCCACGTCTCCCAGGACCAGGACAAAGCTGGGCTCTGACGGGCAGGCTGGCACCCGTGTGGCTGCACACCGAGGCCACAGGCTCCTCTCTGCGGCAGGGTGTGTACCATTGCTTCCCTCTTCTTGCCTTCTGCCCTGGTGACCTCGTGAAGAAAGGGCATTCGGCAGAGAAAGCGCGGTTGGGAGTGTGGGGATCGCGGTTTAGGTGGAGTGGACGTCCGGAGGCAGCAGGAGAGGCTCACCTGAGGCTGGGAAGGTGCATTTTCATGATGAAGGAAATAATATTTAGGGGGAAAAAAAGCATTGTAAACGCTGAAGCCTAATGGCCTCCAATCGTACCTAAGAGGAACTATGTAATTCCGAGTTTTGAGAAACATGCTGGTTCTCCAGGAATCCATCCGACGTCCGGACGGAGCTTCAGTTCCACTCAGGCCTCCTGAGGTGGCGCACCTCCGCGTGCAGCGGCACCCCTGGGCCCCGCGCCTTTCAGAGGATGTGGCAACGTGCGCAGAGGAGCCCAGGATGACACAGAGCCCAGGCCAGGAGCCTGGGGAGTCGGGGGATTGGGTGAAAAGCAGACACAGGGGATTCTGTGGAGCCATCATGCCTGGAGCCTGGGACAGGGCCAGTTTCTGGGGGCGAGGGGCTATTGGGAGTATGGGTGGCCAGGGCTGGGCTGGGAAGACCCTGGAGCGAGGGCAGGAGTGGAAATGTCCTCGGCAGGAGCCCAGCTCCCCAGCCTGAAGCCCGGGAAGCAGGGGGGGGGAGCTTGTCGCTGGGCTGCTGCTGGGTGCTGGGCTCACAGGTGCTGACTCCATTTGCTTAGTCTCTGGTCCCCAGTTTGGAACTTTGTGTCTTCCTGTTACCTCTACCACTCTCATTTCTTCACCCAGATGGTGAATACCAGGATGAGCAGTGACTGAAAGATCCAGAAGGTTGGGAAGCCTGTGCCAGGTCCCTCCCAGAGGCTGCAGCTGTGGGGACCCTCAGGCCACATGAAGTCTGTGTTCTACTGAAAACTCTTGGCTCAGCAGACCAACAAATCCTTTCAGGTTGTTTGGGGGGCTCTTCTCCTACCAGGTGACCAGATGCCTGTCTACTCTTGCCATTTTGTTTTATATAACCCAGGGGCAGGCTCCATCAGGAGTTCTTCCTTTTTACTGCCATGTAGTATTCTGTTGCTGGATATACCACAGTGTGTTTACCCCTCCTACGGTAGCAGGGCAGACAAATTGTGTTGGGATGAACGAAGCTCTGGGGGCATTCCTGTGTGTCTCCTTTGGTAGGCAGAGAGTTCATTTCAGTTGGATCTCCTCTCGGAGTGATATCGCTAAGTTGTGGAGTAGGTTTCATAGGTATTACTGAACATTTTCTCCAAAGCCCTTTCCCCATTGTGTACCACCCCCAGCAATGGAGGAGGATTCCAGCTGCTCCTCATCCTTAACAATATTTGATATTGTCAGTCTTTTGGATTTTAGCCACTATGGTGGGGAGGGGGCAGTGGTTTTTGTGATTTTTTTTTTCTTTTTGTACATGGTATTGAACCCAGGATGCTCTACCACTGAGCCATATCCCCAGTCTTTTTTTATTTTTTATTCTGAGACAGGGTCGTACTAGGTTGCATAGGCCCTTGCTAAGTTGCTGAGCCTGGCTTTGAACTTGAGATTCTTCTGCCTCAGCCTCCTGAGCCCCAGGATTACGGGATTTCCCCACCCAGCAGGCCACTAGGTTCTCATTGTGATTTTAATATCTGTGTCTCTGAAGACTAACCATTTTGAGCAACTTCTCTCCTGCTCACAAGTCTTTCTTTCTTTCTTTTTTTTTTTTTTTTTTTGTGCTAGGGATTTAACACAGGGGCACTTTGCCACTGAGCCACTTCCCCAGACCTCTTTATTTTTTATTTTGAGACAGGATCTCACTAAATTGCTTAAGGCCTTGATGAGCTGCTGAGGCTGGCTTTGGACTTGCTATCCTCCTGCCCAAGCTGCCCAAGCTGCTGGAATTATAGGTGTTTGCCACTGTCGCGTTTGTCCAGCGAAGCAACAAGACAACAGCCATTGTTCGTGCAAGAAGAAATTCTGCTTTATTCTCAACTGTTGCAGTTATATAGTTACAAGCTTCCGCATAGCCAAGAGGTTACATTCAGGTTACAATTTTCCAGACCCCCTGAACTATAGGGCCTGCACAATGTTACAGATAAGATACTTCTGCTAATCTAAAGAATGTGCGCTCAGCCCAGGCGCCACCTAGACAATCAATCTCTCATGATAACTGC
>PVKS010036835.1:0-19061 GCA_004027875.1 Aplodontia rufa
CAGTTTTTGGATCCATTCTTCCAGTGTGGGACATCGGGGTTGTTTCCATAGCCTAGCAATAGTAAATTGTGCTGCTATGAACATCGATATTGCTGTGTCACTGTAATGTGCTGATTCTAAGTCCCCTGGAAAGATACCCAGGAGTGGAATAGCAGGGTCATATGGTGGACTCATCCCTAATTTTTTAAGGATTCTCCATGCTGCTTTCCAGAGGGGCTGTACCAGTCTGCAGCTCCACCAACAGTGTGTTAGTGTGCCTGTCTCTGCACAGCCCCTCCAGCATCTATTTTTTAACTTAAATGCATAACCCTTCTCAGACTTGGACAAATTCCCTCTCACTTAATACCTCCCAAAGCCCTCCCCTTGTGCCTGACTCTGACATGGTGTGGATGACACCATTTGCCCACCTCAAACTCAAACTTTGCCCTAGGGTAAGTCCACCGGGTGCTGCGTGATAGTCTCTGCCTGATTCTCCAGTCAGGCAGCCCTCAGCCTCTGTCTGTTCTTGTTCACAGATCTTCCTTAAATTCTAAGCACTTCTGATGACTCTCACAACTCAAGTCTCCCCACACTAAGTCCATTCCAGGTGCAGCCCAGCAAATCCCCTGACCTCATCCCACTCCTTCCTGTCTCCACTTAAATCTTCCTTCTTCCCAGATGCTTTTCTGGCTCGCTGCTTTAGATTCTATTGTGCTTTGTTTCATACTGCACCTATTTTATTGATTGCATCTAGTGCTATTCCTTCACGACATCTACGAGAGTACATCACCAAGCACTTATTAGTCTTATTGTTGATTTGATGTCTACCTCCCTAAAGCTCTCTGTGAGCCAAAACTCTAGAGGTTCACCATTGTATCTCCAATAGTTTCCCTGTGCAGCACACATCTCTCGCCAAGAGAAGGCAATATTTGTTTAAAATACAGCCTACAGTAGTTAGAGTATCTGGAAGGACCCAGACCTTAGCTGCTGGGACTTAAAAAGAAGGAGATGCCACATTCTTAAAGGCAGGAATGATATTCAAATATTCAAAAAGCCATTAAGAAGGCCCCCAGCTCTGTCAGTAGTTATCAAGGTGGAGTGATCTGGGGTTCTTGGAGGATGGGATGGAATAGCATAGGGACACTTGTACCTGTGACACAAGTACAGACATATTTCAATGCCTTAAAAAAAACTAGTATAGCTGCAGAGAGGGAGATTGAATCTCAGTCCTGAGTGAAAGGGAGCAGAGAAGTCTCCAGCAAAGACGGGAGATGATTAAGTATTACAAAGGCAAGTTTGGCGGAGCCAGGGTTAAGACAGTCAGAATGTGATTTTGCCACTTCCAGGCTGAGATACACTTCTGTGACCTCACATGTAACATGGAAAACCTGGAAGACCCCAGTTCAAAAGAAGCAAATGGGACAACATATGCAAAAAGCTCACCACAAAAACATTGATGAACATTAGCTTCTATTATTAGTATTATTACTATTAGAATTGGATATTATTATTATCACCATCATTATTATTAGCACTGGACAAAAAAGCCTGTCTCTAGCTACTTTTGCCATAATCTGAGTAATCCTAGACAAGTCAACAACCAAAATTTTGACCAAAGTCTTTAGTATGTAAGAATTTTCTGGAGAAGAGTTTATATTTTCATCAGATTTTAAAAGGAGTTTAAAAAAACCAAAAAGTTTACTATTTACCTTAACTATCTGGAGCCAAATTGCCTCATCCTACACTAGCATAAATTACACTCTTTATTACTATGCTAGTGTCCTTTATTTTGAAGATTACCAAATGTATTTTCTATTTCCTGCAAGAATAAAGGTGTTAATTTTTAAGTGCTACACTCGATGTCATTAATATCTAACACCATAATAATACAAATCACAACACCCACTCTCTGCAAATCTTAAGCTTTTATTTCAAATACTCAAAAAAACTGTTAACAATAACCATAACATTAATGAGTAGAAATATCAAAATATAAAGCAAATGTTGAAATTTATATTTCTTTTAATCTGAAAAGATTTAATCAGTCTTCTGCATCAAATACATCCATTGCATCCTGGGGCCTGAACTTTTCCTAAAGGAGAAGTTATAGACTCTTGGAAGCTGTTAAACAGAATGCATGAATATTTGAAAGAAAACAAAGTGAAGTACAAGGGCACAAAAATAAAAATCTCACCAAAAAAATTAATTATTAGGTATAGTACATAGATTACTTTAGCTAAAAGGCAGAAATGTGAAATGGGTGCAAAGTATCTATTCTCACTAAAATCTCTGAGCAAGCAAAGAAAAGGGCATCTGTCATGCGATCACTGAAGCTGCCTACAACTGCAACCAAAAACCACTTGCATCCACGTGATGACTCGCTCCTCCAAGCCACCACTGGAACCTACAAATCCCGCTTCCTAGCTACGTGGAATTTGGATTCTGCTTGATGCAATACAAGCCACATACTTTCAACCCAAAGCCATCATCATCTTCATTTATACTTTCTGAAAATAAATTAAAGTAAAACTAAATTCCAGTTCACCTAGAAGAAAAAGACATCTTTCCCTCCTGCCCCAGCACTCAGGTGCATGTTTATTAATCCCAAAGTCCTTCTTAACCTCACACTAACCATTCATCAATTTTCATCAGCCATTATCACTGGTCCCTGCAGTGCACCTTAGTGGGTTGGCAGGACAACTCGTAGACACAGGTT
Organism: Aplodontia rufa; assembly: GCA_004027875.1. Lineage (NCBI taxonomy): Eukaryota > Metazoa > Chordata > Mammalia > Rodentia > Aplodontiidae > Aplodontia > Aplodontia rufa. Next base: position 2,696 of record PVKS010036835.1, read on the forward strand.
TCATAGGAGAAAAAATGCATTGCACTTCTGAAATACCAGTCTACACTTTAAAAAAAAAAAGGAAATGTTCCATTCCATCTGGTGGATTTTCCTGGAGTATGTGACTGCATTTGTAATGGGTATGGTTAAAAATAAAATTTAAGTGTAGAACCAGGATCTAGGATACTCTGATCTCAATGATAAGGACAAAAAATTACCATAGGCAGAATTTCTACATATTGAAATTCTTGCAGCTAGGGTTTATCAAAATGTTTAAGGGATTATGGGGAAGGTTGTGTGCTTCAAATCATGCTCTTAGTCACATGCATTCAAAACAGTCCCGACAATGCTAGAGAAGAGGAATTTAATATTGGAAAGTATTTACAGTGCCACCATTTGAGTAACAGGGTGGAATTGAGAAGGAGGAATCTACAAACCAGCATCAGCATGCTTCAGGCAATAGAATAACTACGCGAACTTAGCTAGAGAAGGGGTGGCTTAGAAGCCCATTTCAAAAATGCAAACCCAAGAGCTTTCAAGAAAAAGTAATATTAAAATATGTATGTTTTTGACAACTGCGTTATGAATGTTTTTGATATTTTGCAAATAAAAAGTAAAGAAAACTAATGTATTTTAATGTAAAATACTGAGTTCAGTCCCTGCAAATGCACCAAATGAATACCATTTAGGATAATGTCACTGATGTGCATTTGACAACTAAATTACAAAGCTCTTTGATATAGTGTGTATGAAGAGTGGCAATTATGGCCAATAAAAATCAAAGAAAGAAAAAAACTAATTAACACTAACATGTCATTATGACTCACTAGTATATAAAATCCCATGCCTGCTCTGAATTGCTAGCAATTGGAAAATCCCAAATTCCTAAAGATACTGACAATAGTTTCCAAATAACTGGAGCCACAGGAGGTTTTGTGGACTCTTTAGAAGTTTGGCATTACTGGCTGGGTACAGTGGCACAAGCTTGTAATCCCAGCAGCTCAGGAGGCTGAGGCAGGAGGATCGCAGGTTCAATGCCAGCCTCAAACTTAGCAAGGCCTGAAGCAACTTGGGAAGATCTTCCCTCAAAATAAAAAATAAAACAGGCTGGGGATATGGTTCATTGAACCCCTGAGTTCAGTCCCTGGTACCAAAAAATAATAAGATAAAATAAAAGAAGTTTAGCATCATTTTCTTACATCAAAAGATCCCCCAAAATGCAAATTACTTAAAAATTTATCCACAACTTCCCCCCCAAAAAAGTCATCTCAAGATAAATTGTGGATCCTAAATAAGTCCTAATGCTATCTTAAATCAAAGAGAGTTATTAATTTTTGTAGTATAAAGTACATGCAATTTGGAGATAAAATGCCTAGATTCTAATTCAAATCAGGTATCTATTTTCCCTGTAACTTTGGGCAAATCAAATGATGACAATAACCATTCCTACCTCACAGAGTTGTCATGAGGAAAAAGGAATGTGAAAAAAGTTTTTTAAATGGCAAAAAATAAACAATGTACAAATGCTAACTCTCCACTGTAACATAAGTAGTCCTCATTTAAACATAACAAGTGGGAAAAGTACAACATCTATCTGGCTAACAAAATCTGAATGCTCTGCAAATAAACTGATCATAATTGAAAGAACAACTCTGCAGAGAGTGGACTCCAGGAAACCTGGATTTGATAAAAATTGACCCAGATTCCATGTAGAGAAAACTCTGGCAGAAATATTCTGTAAGACATTAAATCTGTTTAGAGACAGCAAACAAATCTGGATTTTAAGTTATGAGATGCTAAATTACTTGAAATTGAAACATAAAAATAAACAAACTTGGCTCTTAATAGCTAAGTAAACTTATATTACCAAAAAGATTTAAGAGCTAACTATAACTTCCATGTATGTTCTCTAAACCATATTATTGAAAAATTCAGGACAGCAAATGACCTGCTGAAACATGAAGGTGACAATAGAGATAGAGCTGGCTTAAATAACCTAGAAAAAGGCTGAATTCCCAAAACTCCCTTTGATGTAGGTTATTTCTGCATACCCGGACCAAATGAGAAAGTGTATTGAGAAAACTTTATAAAGGTCATCATGCCAAACAAATGTAAGATATTGTTAGAGAAACCTACAAAGCTCTTTTGAATCTTGTAGATAAATGAAATTTATAAAATAAAGAAACTTAAAAACATGAAATAGAAAAATCTTATTATGTCTCAATACAAAATATAACAAATTGAGGGGAAGAAAAAAGAAAACCACAAGACAAATTCCTTTCCTGGCCTCACTGCCTGTTCTTTGACAACCTTGGCTTTCATGTTCATGATGCTCAGTCGCACATATCTTTATTCATCTCTGCTTCCCTGCAGCTACTCCTGTTCTGAGTTATTGACCTTTCAAATAACTGATTTCTCCTGTTGCTTTTCTGAACTCTCTAAATGGCTCAGGCAATCAGCTTATCAGTTATCCACTTCTGACACGGTTACAGCCTCTGTGGCCTCTCACTCCAACCTACCACCTCTGGGTGGAGAAGCCCTACACATGGTAGGTAGTGAAGGGAGCGAAGAGAAGACCTCGGTGCCACCCAAAGGAAAACTTATTTGCAAAAACCAGCTCCTCGGTGGTTGCCCTTAAAACTCCATTGAATCTTGGCTTTCCAGAGAGTCCTCTATGCCTAATGGGCCCCCTAAGTATGCTTTTGAGTGCATGGTAAACCCAGAGTTTTTTAATGCATTATGAGCATTCATGAACTTCTGGAGGTATTTGGAGGTATACAGCCAGTGGTGTTTCAGAACATCTTCCATTTCATAGCACTTGGACTGCCTGGCATTCATCTTCCGAAAGCGTCTAAATAGTTTATTGCCAGACTCATTTCCCTCACTTGCCCATGCCCCAATAGAGCCATCCCTCTCAATAATTTCAGGAACGTGGGCCAATGTTTTGTGAAAATAATTTGTAATTTTGCCCTCATATCTATACTTGAACTTGGTAGAGAGGAGCTCAGCAAAACGCTGTGAATTGAAACTATACTGGCAGAGGGACTCCGGGCACTCTTTAGCAGGGCATGAGGAGCGCCATACTGGTTTCATCTTCAGGTAAAGGTCCATCAGTTCCCTGAGAGCCTCGTGCCTCTCTTCAGAAGGAATTAATTCGCAAACAGCCTCAACAGTCTCTTTCGTCATGAGCTTCCTGGCAAAGTTGCCATTCATCCTCATGATTGGCTTTAGGTTCATCTTCTTCCGGAGATGCTTGTCCAGTGTGGCCTGCCATCTTTTCCTCTCCTCTTTGGAGGCGTTGGGGTTTTTGTAGACCTCTCCTATCTCAAGCTGGAAAATCTTGTAGAACTCGGCTGCATTGCCAATGTCACAGTGGAGTGCATCTATGGAAGGGACTGTCTCAATAAAAGGTTTGGCAGAGACCCCTTTCACTCGATCCCGCAGTTCTTCCACAGACTCATGATACGGGTTGGAACGCCAGACCTCGTAGCGTTCCAGGTTCTCAGCGTGGCTTCTGGTTATAGAATGGAAGACAAGATTTTGAGAGGCTTCCAGGCGGGTGGCATCACAGAGTGTACAAATATAGACTGAGCCAGACGCTTCAAGGCCTTCCACTTCCCGGACAAGCTTTTCATCATATCCAGTGCCCCTGAAGATGAACTTGAATGTTCTGAGGATCCCTCCCATCTCGAGCATCAGTTCACTGCTCTTCATAGCCTCCCTCTCAGCAATGAGAGGACTCAGGATGGCAGTCAGGGTCTCGTGGTCAGACTCATCTGCCAGCATCAGGCACAGTGGCTTGCAACACAGCTCAGAATTAGGTTTGGACTCCTCAAACACCTTCACAGTCTGTGAGCCATGTGCAATTGTAATTCTCATGATCGTGAATGAAAAACGAACTGCCTTTTCTGGAACTGCTGGCCCACTCCCATGCTTCTCGCTTACATCTCCCATTCCATCACAAGACTCCTTCACCACTACAGTGAAGGGACCATTCAGGTAGTCATCAAGGTCTTGGGATCTCATGCCTCCCAAGATTTCTTCCTCCATGTCCATCAAGGCAGACACCAAAGCTGCATCATAACGGAACCTCTTTGCAATGGTATCCACTGGGTAATCGTCCACCGAGGAGGAAAGGCCAGACAGCCCATCAATAATGCCAACATCAGTGCTGGAGGACACATTCTTCAGAGGTGGCTGCCACTCAAAGGGGTGGTAGCCTGGCAGAAGGATCTTCTCAGCATTACGAAGGGCATGCAAAGGCTGAAAAATCTGCCTCCCCGTGATGGCTTTCACAGTCCTGTACATCTTGTGGTACTGACTGCAGCTGAGGAAGGTGTTGACGCGAATGGCCAAGCAAACAGCTGGCTGCAGGTCAGAGCCTCGTCCCTGCATGATGGCCTCTAGCTCATCAGCTTGTCTGTGCTCATTTCTTGCCCTCAGGGCCAGCAGGAACAAAGTCAGGCACACAGACTTCATATCTCCACCTTCTTCTTTGTCTGCAAAAGCCTTGACTTGCATCTTGAGCTCCCTCAGTCGGTGCTTCTGAGCTCTTCGGGTGAGTGACAGAAGATGTTGACGGGGCCTGCCCCCTTTATTAATATGCACTAAAGGCTCTTTTGATTCCTTGTGACTTGAGACATGCTGATTATATTTTTCCAAGCTGACCTCCTCACTGCACTCTTTTGCTGGACATTTCACCACCAGGGAATTCAAGATGCTTAGAAAGGACTTCACTGGACTCTCCAGGTCAGTGGAGAAGCATGGGTATCTGCAAGATGGACAATAGCTGCCCATGACTTTGAGGCATCTGAGGATGCAGATCCTACAAAACACATGCTTACAGCTGGTCTCCACAGGGTCAGCCAGAATGTGTTCACAAATCTGGCAGGAGACAGATTTCACAAAGTGTGCTGGGAAGTCCACCGTGAGGAGTTTGGTGCTAAGGTGTATCTTACTGCAGTTGGTGATCTTCTTCATGACGTCCTTGCTTCTGATCCTTGCCTGAGCTCTTCTCTTGCGCTGACGGACTTGCCTCACTCGGTCAAACATAGTTTTGAGTCTTTTGCTGAGCTGCACATCTGGCTGATGTCTCTTCCTCTTGAGGCCCCGGCGGGCAGTATGACAGATGTTGCAGGATGGTGTGTGGGGGTGCCACTCCATGGTCACATTCCTTGGGAAGTAAACCTCACACGGGGCACTGCTAAACTTCCTGTGCATAATGCTCCAGCAGTTGTGGCAGAACTCAGTGGGGTGGATCGTGTCCACATCTGCCTTCACGTCGATCCGGAAAACCCTGGCAATGAGGTCTGGCCAAGAAGTCACTCTCTTTTCCTTCTTTCGTAGAAGGCCTTGGGTTTTAGCATCCACAGGCCCATGAACGGGGTATCTCCTCTTGTGCTGGATGGTTTTAAAGGAAATCCCACAGATGCGACAGAAGTGCCGAAGGCTGGCTTGGTGGATCGCTTTGTCTTTTGCTTTCCCATCATCATGGCATTTCTTTGAAAACTTAGGGTGCACCTTCAAAGCTGGTTGAGTCAGGACTGGTTTTTGAACACCAGACTTCTCAAGGACTGCTGGAGATTGCTCCAGAGAAGGTTTTCCCTCCAAGGAATCCTTCTTTTCCTTTTGAGTTTCTTCAGGTGTCTTTTCAAAGGATCTCACCCTGAACAGCTTAAATTTCCACTCTGAAAACTTAATATATGGGTGTTGGATTTCCTCAGGTGCAGAACTGAGTCCCAAGGTGGGTGGCAAGGAGACAGCCATGCTGGCTGCGGTACCTGGGAATAGCAAAAATAAAAATAAAAAAATTTTTAAAAAATAAAAAAGAAGAAGAAAGAAAGAAAGAAAACAAGGTCAGATTGGGAAAAATGTCAATTTCTCACTGATGTACCTTGAAAGTAACAAAAATTGATATACTCAAGAATCAAAAATTTATTCATTGGCCACCTAATATCTGACTTCAGATTATACTACAGAGCTATAGTAACAAAGAATGCATGGTACTAGTATGAAACCAGACACATAGACTAGTGATACAGAATAGAAGACACAGAGACAAACCCATACATCTACAGTCATCTGATCCTTGACAAAGGCACCAAAGACATACTTTGGAGAAAAGACAAGCTTTTTAACAAACAGTGCTCTGAAAACTGGTTATCCATATGTAGAGGAATGAAAGTAGGGCTGCACAAAAATCAACTCAAAATGTATCAAAGACCTAGGAAGTAAACCAGAACTATACAAATCTTATAAGAAAACATAGGGTCAACATTCCAGCATGTAGGCATAGGCAACAACTTTCTCAACAAGATCCCTAAAGCTCAGGAAATAATGCCAAGGATTAATGAAAATGATGACATCAAATTGAAAAGCTTCTGCACAGCAAAGGAAACAATTAAGAAGCTGAAGAATAAACCTACAGAACGGGAGAAAAATCTTTGCTAGGAATTCTTCTGCCAGAGGATTAATATCTATAATATATAAAGTACTAAAACAAAACCTAACACCAAAAAATCAAATAACCCAATTAAGAAGTGGGCAAATGAATTAAAGACACTTCTCAAAAGAAGAAATACCAATGGCACATAAATGTCTGAAAAGTACTCAAGATCATTAGAAATTAGGGAAATACAAATCAAAACTCCATTGGTATTTTATCTCACACCAATCAGAAAGGTAGTCATACAAGCAATAATAAATAATAAATTCTGGAGAGGGTTTAGAGAAAAAGGAATGCTTTTACACTGTTGTAGGATTGTAAATTAGCATGAGGATCCTCAAAACATATTAAATCACCATATGATCCAGCTATACCACTCCTAGGTCTTTATCCTAAAGAATTAAAGTCATCATGTATACAATAGCCAAACTATGGTGCCCATCGATAGATGGACAGATAAAGAATGAGTGGTATAAAGACGTAATGGAGTTTTATTCTGCATGAAGAAAAATGAAATCATGTCATTTGCAGAACAGTGGATGGAACTAGAGATCACTATGTTAAGCAAAATAAGTCAAACTCAGAAGATAAAGGGTCATATGTTTTCTCTCATACATGGAAGCTAGAGAGGAAAAATAAAAGAAGGGACTGGATCTCATAAAGATCAAAGGGAAATCAGTAGAGGAGTGGAGGGAGGGGGAAAATGCTGGGGAGTGATATTGGCCAAATTATATTGTTATATTTTGTGCATTATGAGTATGCAACAACAAATCCTACCATTATATACAACTATAATGCACCAATAAAAATGTGAAAAGATAAAAAGGAAATTTAATAAACAATGTTAACGCATGTACTCAAAAAAACTATAAAAATGATTCATTAAGTTTTTCCAAAAGTTATTTATTAATTCTCCTATATCATACTTGGTGCTGATCCTACAGCAAAAAGCAGTCATTCCCTGTTCTGACATTGCTTAGGGACATTTAGAACCCGTGTGTGTGTGTGTGTGTGTGTGTGTGTGTGTGTGTGATTTTAAATATTATATACATATGTAATTTTTAATTCCCTTTCCACAAAAACATAAGGCCTTTTAAGATGGAACCTTTGAGTGATGCATCTTTGTCCCCCAAAGCTTCCTGGTACACATTAGGTACTCCATAGTTATTTGTGAGAAAATGCAAAGATAAACTGGCTACTAAAACAAAGAAAAGCAATATTTTCCACATTGTACGAACTTCATTGCACTAGCTGGACAATATATTTCTAGCTTTTTAAAGCAGTCTTCCGGGAGGTTGGTTGTTTATTTCTTCCAAACGGGTCATAAAGGGATGATAAAGCTACAAACCCAAAGAAACTAATTATTCACTACTTGAAAGGATGAAGTGAATTTTGAGCTTTATGGAAGCAAACTAATAATAAGTATCATGGATAGTAATTATGCTTACAATTTTAATTAGTGAGCACTACTATAAATTATAAGGCTGTGTCTACATTAGAAACAAAACCCACAAAGCTCTTTAAACCTGCCACAAACCACAGTGTGCACGAACTAAGAGGCTGAAGGACCTTTAAAATGAAAAATTCAAGTGGTTTCAAGATAAAATCCACACAGGTCATTCTGAAAGTCATTGCTGGTCAATGGTCATTATTAGCACTACAGATTGCAATAAGAACAGATGGGAGAAATGTTTTTCTTCCAGAAAAAAAGTCACATATGCCAGGAAATCCTACCAGCCTGGGCTGTAGCATAGCCATCAGAAAGGACGTATTGAAAAGTCTGTCAGTACCATCTGAGTACCCTCTAGACCCAATTTGACCAGTATTCTCAAAAAAAAATTTTTGTGTTGTTTTTTGGTTCGGGAATTTGGTGCTCAGAAAGGACTTCACTGGACTCTCCAGGTAACTGCCACTCAGAACGGTGGCACATTCTAGGAAAGGGTTCTACCACTGAGTTACACCCCCAGTCCTTTTTATTTCATTTTATTTTATTTTAAGATAGTGTCTCACAAAGTTCCTCAGGCTGGCCCTCAAATTTTTGACTCTCCTGCCTCAGCCTCCTGAGTAGCTGGGATTACCGGAGTGAGCCACCACACCCAGCAACTCCCCAAAGTTCTGTCGGATATAACTGGAAAGACAGCAACTGTATTTTCAGTGTATCATCCCATCCACATCTCTCACATTTGCTTGGTGAGGCTCCTTAGACCCACCAATTATATCAAGCAACAGGTTTTCCCCTTGATTAGTTAACCAAATTGATGAGGATTTTTAATAGTTACATCATGATGAGACAAATCCTCAACGAATACACTTTGGCCAGGGTGGGACTTGGGGGCTGGGAGGGAGTACTGGAGCCAGACTAGTGCTGACCACTGCCACCATAGTTCCTTTTTAAGTCTTCCCTTTAAATTACCAAGGTTTTTTCCATCTTGCATGCATTATGCATTAGATAGTGGTGTTTTCATATGTAGTAAAGGCAAATTTGTAAGACTTGGTTAAAAGAAAAATCCTGTTAGATTGCTCATTATATAAAGGGATTCTGAGAGTTAAAAATTTTCAAACTATTTCAAAGGTATTAGGAACCCCAAAGGTATTTCAAGGGCAACCCAAAAAATACCTCAAAGTTACTTTTAGTTGAACTATGATCCTTAGTTCTCTCTCTCTGCGGTGGCAGGTTAGATCATTCCTTGTCTCTCCTGCCTCTTGGACTTGAACTCGACCTCAGATGCCATTTTTATTCCTTAGCATTTCACTTTCCAGTCTTTTTTCTAAAGTTCTTGTCTTTGGCATGCCAAGATAATGTTTTCAGTAGATTTAAAAAAGAAAGAAAGAAAGAAGCAGAATGAGGAGGAAGAAAAAAGAAGAGGAGGAGGAGGAGGAGGAGAAGGAGGAGGAGAGTGGCCATTTGTGGAACTCATCAAGTTAAATATGAACCTTTCACATTAAGTAAGTCAACTACATGGGAAGGACCCCCCAGAGCTGTCTTCCCAGCCTACATATTCTTCTCCTGACTCCTACTGGCCTGAAATATTAAACAAAATTCACCAAAACACATTTATTTACATATACCTGTGGAAAGATGCCATCACCAAGTAGTTATTACCTATTGACATCCAAATCAAATGTATTTATTACATTGTTTTCCAACTCAATTGCTAAAAGTTAATCCAAACTAGAAGCAAGAAGGGGTAGGGAGGATGTGTTATGTTTTTAGGGAAATTTATACCCTAGATGCCTAAGGTAGTTGTTATCTGTAAAAGTAACACAGTTTACATTTTTTATTCTTTCCTACGATTTTCACTCTTTAAAATAAACTTGAGGAGCTGGAGTGGTAGCTCAGTGGTTACCTGGCAAGTAACCAGGTGCTTTGCCTGGCAAGTGCAAGGATGAGATTTCAAACCCCAGTTCCTTGTACTCAATAAAGGGTTGGAGCAATGAAAGCCAAATGAAAAACTAAAACATAAAAGTTATTCTCTCTTTCTCCTTCCTCTCTTTCTCACTGTCCCTCTCTAATTAAAATAAATAAATAAAAATGAATTACTTTTAGAAGGAAATAAAACTTTAAAGAACCAGATCTAGTGAGGGTTTTTTTAAAGTTATCAAATTAGCAAAGATTAAAATGATTGATTTTACTCAGCAGTATTAATAAAGGCATGGGGAATTTAAAGATACCTACATACATTTTTGGGAGAAGTGTAAACTGGTATAAAATGTATAGTGGAGAGTTTGGCAATATCTTTTAAAAGTTAAAATATATTATCTTTGCTACAACATATCTCCTTTTGGTAAGTTACTCTGTAGTTATTCTATAGAAATATTCCCACAATATACAGTGATTCTTGTATGAAGACAGGGTTTTCTTTGAACCATCGTTCATTGCTTTGAAAAATAGGAAATAATATAAACAACCACCACAAAGGCATTATTAGCTAAACTGTGGTCAGACATACAATAGAAAACTGCACAGATAATTAAACGCATTGATGCATATCTACATCAATGATGTAGGAGAATGCCACATGAGCCCACTGCAGTAGCGCACACCTATGATCCCAGCAACTTGGGAGTCTGAGGCAGAAAGATTGCAAGTTTGAGGCCAGCTTCAGCAAGTTAGACCCTGTTTTTAAAGTTAAAAAAAAAGTTTATTGAATATGTATATATTCAATACATACATATATATGTATTTCTGTATATATTTTTATATATATATACATATACACATATATATATAATATGTAAGTACAAAAATTCCAGTGCTTAATTTCTGGAAAATAGAATTAGCACTGGAAAAAGGACTTCATTTCTTATCTTCTTCAAATTTACTTCATTTTAATTTTTCACAGCACACTTTTTAAAATATTTGTAGTAATCTCATTTTGACTAAAACTGCTTTAAAGACTGGCTTTGGTACCAATAGTCACTTTTCCATTTTTTCCTTTTTAAATGTCCCCTGGCTAAGTCTTAAATCTGAACATCACCTTTAGCTCACCTTTTTTCCCCTGCTAAACATGTAGACAGGGGTCTAAAATATGGGCCTACAGACATATGAATCCTATGAAGTTAGGATTATGCAAAATTCATCTTCTACTCCTATTCTAACACTCAGAAACTTGCTTGACCCCCTTTTGTGTAACGAAAGGTCTCTGCTATAGATCAACCTCAGAATCTAAAAGGCTGAGAGTCTGGTGCTGGTTCAGCCCTATCCCAATCAGACACAGTCATCTCAGCACAGTAATCATCTGCATTATAGCAGCAGGGGTCCCTCTCTCCACAGGGCATGTTGACAAACCAATCCGGGGTGGTGTGGACTAGGCCGAAACTATATTTTGTAGTGGATGTTATAATTAGTTACTTTAAGAGGCTGGACCACAACAGTAATACCATTGCCCATTTCCAGACCAGCTCCCCACTCTGCAACATACACATTCTACTACTGGACAAACTATCTTGAACTTGGTCAACATCTTGAACTTCATCTATACAATTCCAAAGTGACCATGTGTGCCCCATTGTGATCTCTTAGTGTCACACCCATCTTAATTAATTGTTCATTCACTTCAGTTGCATAACATATATCAGAACTTTGATAGCATCAAAGTTGTTTTCATAAGCCTCAGGCTTCCACGAAGTGACCTAAAGATGTTTACCATTCCTCCAAAAAGCAACTTCTCTGTTGAACGATTTCAGAAACTCACAACACCTGGTCAGAAATCCCAACACAAGAATATAACCCCAAAGCAGGGTCTCTCCAAGGTGATTTTCAAAATTAATAGGAATCAGAGTCACCAGGGAGATTATTTTCCAAACCATGCAGATCATCACATCTCAGAGAGTCTTATGGTTTATTGGGGATGTAGCCACAAATTGCACTTTTTAAACAAGTATTCCAGTGATCCTGAATTAAGTGGCTCACAACATGGGGGCCACATGCCTGGAAAGCCCTGGGAAACCACACATTTCCTCCCACCCCAAGATTTCTTGGTTCCTGATTATTTTTCTTGCCTGGATTACAACTTCCCAAGAGTCTCACATCATTCCCTCTGCTGATTCATTTACACATTCATTCTAGAAACTCTCCTTAGACCCTTCCCTGCCAACAGAATTCATTTATAGTAATTTAGATAAGTTGCATCTTTCCTAGGAGCCTCTAGTTTCTGTAAACTTGGCCTCTTGTGTCTTTTCTATTTTCAAACATTAGAAAGAAAAGAAAAATTGATGTCAGTTCTCCTCATTCCCTCATTGCCTGAAAGGAAAAAAGCTTAAGTACTTCTGATTAGAAACATAAAATTGTAATAAATATTTTGACTCAAGGCATGAAAAGTTCAAGTATTACCTTACTCAGCAGGCTGCCTGGCCAAAGTGTTGGGATGGCTGCAATTTGGTTGGTATTATTTGATACCAAAGAGAAAGCAAATGTGTTCTCTGCTCTCTCCTGGCTCTTTTTGTCCCTTGGTACATACTGCTGCATTGTTTATCAGCTTCCACTGTCCTTCCCAGCCTCCCCCACCACAGAGTGCTAACCACAAATGATGATAGCCAATCACAGACAAGGAGCCCCCAACTCCAGCTGACACCTGGCTCTTCAGGAAGCATAGCTGGGGGACCTGAGTGTATAACTATGCAAGTTCACTCCCCAAGAATCTTTCTTTTGGAAATGGTCTTGCTAACATAAACCATCTTCTGCGTGGGTTCTATAGCTCTATGCCTCAGTTTATGCATCTGTGAAATGAAAATATTTTTGAATGTACACCTCAAAGGGTCAATGAGGTTCCACAGTGAGAGTTATCATAGGAAAATACTTGGAATGGTACCTGGTTCTTATCAGATGCCTATGAAATACAAACAATGCCATGAATTTGTTATTATTTTGAAAGGGTATAAAAACAGTCCCAAAACCATTCTATCTGCAAGGTTTATATTCCTTGAAACTAAGCTAATTTTTAAATATGACTAGAGTTTCAAAGTCAACAGACTTGAATTTAAACCTTGACTCAGTCCTTTGATTCATTACTTAAACTTTCTGAGCTTCAACCTTGTCATTTATAACCTAAGATAGCTAATAATTAGTTTGCAATCTTGAGTTCAATGGGCCAGGCATCAAAGTATTTGATGAAGCATTTAATTATCACAACAATCACATGTACTTGATATTATTGTCTCTATAAAGAAGAAATAGAAGTTTTGAGCAAGGAGTTTTCCCATCATCACATAGCCACTCAACAGTGAAGATGGGGTGGGATTGCAAACCTGTGTTCTTAAGGACTCCACTGTACTCTGAAAAAAGAATAAGAAAAGTCACTTCATAGTAACAGCCTTAGGATAACTCAAGAATGAATACGTATATGCCTAGCACAGTGTCTTTTTCAAATCTCCTTAATAATCCTTAGACCAGCTTTACACCCAAAGTAGCTCTGTGGTGCTCAGCAAGCACACGAGAGACTGATTTCTTTGTTTGCACATAAGCAAAACTGTCAAGAGTCAGGTGCAAGGAGTCCCTTGTTCTGTGCTGCCCTCGTTAGATACTACTGCTATTCTTCTTTTTTTTTTTTTTTTTTTAAGAGAGAGGGACAGAGAGAGAGAGAGAATCGATTTTATTTAGTTTCTCAAGTGGCTTTCTTTGCTCCAACACTTCGTTGTGTATGTGGTCCTGGGGTTCAAACCCGCGTACTTACGCATGCCAGGCAAGTGCCATCACTGCCGAGCCACCACTCCAGCCCACTACTGATATTCTCATACCCTCACTCTTGTGCACTGGGACCTGCCTAGCCATGCCACAATGGTCTTGGGGACAGAGTTTCTGCTCCCTAACTTAGAGGTGGCAGAAACCACTACAGCACAGTAATATTGGGAGAGGAGGGAACTGGCCCGTGGCCCCAAGTAACTTCAGTGTGTTTGTGCCAAAGGGATGGAACCTTCTTCTGAAGATCATATTTGAGGAAAGACTGAGACAGGGCAGGGGTTGCAGGAAGCAGGCTTGATGGCCCTCTCATACAATGGGATCAGGTAAAGAGGACTCACAATGTGATTTATGGGGAGGAAAGTGCCCTTCCTGTCAGTGCTATCCCCCTTCAAACCCTGTACCCACACTGGACTCACAGAAAGAAAATGAAAAGTACAGATGTTCACGCCTCTCCTTGAAGGAAAGAGGAAAACTATATCATCTCACAGAACTGACGCAGCTTAGCAAGTCCAAGCTTCCAAAGATAGGGCTTCAGCTCTATTCACTCACTCAGAAATTAAATGAAACTGAATCATTAATCAGTTGTCCCTTGTTGAGAGCTAAGATCACTCTTGGATTCCCTAGGAAAACAAGCTGAGGAATGGACCTTGGTCTTTTTGCCTGGATACTAAAATTCCACCCACTCTCCTTTGAAGTATTTTCCATGCAACAAGACCATCCTGGAGCAATCTTTGATTTATAGCATAAAATAGCTGAGACAGAGCTGCCTAGGATTCCATGTTATTCCAAGCACATTAAAAATAAAACAGATGTTGGCCAAATTTTGCAGTAGGCAAAGAAAGAAAAGAGCAAACTAGTGCCTTCAGCACGGCCCTTCAGTCAGGGATTAACTCTGGCTAATCCTGAAACTGCCCACAGGCCCTTCCCAGGCTGGGCTCTGTAAGGCACTGCTCCTTTCACCTGCCCCTCCATCCAAGCCCCAAACCCTTCTTAGCAAGTTGCCTACACTTATTCCCAGTGACTCCCAAAAAAACATTTTAAAAGACCTTTTCAAATTCAATTTCTTCCCAGACAACAATGAGCTCTAGTTGCTGATATCAGTCAAAACCTACCCCTGCAGCTCTGATCTGAGGGTGTGAACATTGCGTTTTTGTGCTCTTATCAAAATACAGCAGATGCCATTTGCCAACATTGTGATTACATATATAAGCATGGATCTATACATCTCCAACCAGCAAGACTCTGTCTTCCAGGATCACCAAACAGAAAGCCAGAGCCGGAAGGGAACTTAGACGTTATCTGGTCCAGCTGGTGCATTTTTCAGGTGAAGAAACAGTCCCTGAAGTATAAACTGTCCCATTCAATGTCACAGGAAGGAATTAGTAGTGGAAAGAGCATTTCAAACAGGGTATCTGGAGTCCCCAGACAAGATTCTTTCTATTACACAGAAAAGGGGACATCCCTCCCTCTCCCACCCAATGCCATCTTGCTTGGCTCCTCCTGAAAAGGAGCTCAGGGGACAACAGGGCCAACCCTTAAGTCAGTGCCAGATTAGCTCCTTGGGCAGGCATGCAAAGTTGTCCCGCTGCACTGGTGGTGGAGAGACAGATCTCCACTCACTCATTTCTCCCCCGCTTCCTCAGCCTTCAAATTGCCTTCTAATTAACCCAATGTGGATTATCCCTGTTAGTAAATTTCCTAATGCGTTATTAATTACTCTAAACGTCAACTGCAGCTCATTCCCGGCACATTCAGCAGTCTGCAGAGGGCTTTCTGAGGTTGTCCAGGCTGTTTCTAAACAACCAGTGCCACCGTGTGGGCAGAAAAAGTCCATACTTTTGCAGCATCAGAAACAGCCATCAGAAAAACCTTCCAAAAGTTACTGAAATCGTGCATTGGTTAAGAAGGAATTGGGCATTTGCTTCCTTTCCCTTTTCTCCTCCCCACCTTTCAACCTTTGTCCCCCTACCATAGTCTGTCTCTGTAGGTATCCCACGATGTCTACAGACTAGGAAACAGCACCGAAAGCTTAAAAAGGTCAAGATAAGAAACGTGTTCAAGAACCCACACCTAGTTAACTCCAGTCTTCCACTAAATGCAAGTGTCCAACCTGAAACCCCAGCCTCCCTGTCCTGATGCTGCTGACCATTCCTAGAAAATGTATAACAAATGCCTTCTCCTTGATCTGTCTTCATGGGGGAGTCTAGAGAACTGAAAGTGATTTCCAGAACATAAGCCTCAACTGGACAGTCTAATTGGGAGGTGTATGTTCCGCTCCAAACCCCAAAACAAAAGAGTATTTCTTTGCCTCCTCATCCTACTGACCTTCATGGGGTCTAAAATTAGTTCAAGCCTTAATGTAGGAAGAATTTGATCTAAATTTCTCAGGGCCAGTTTTTTTTTTATTTAGAAATTTATTTGCTGAACAATCAAAAATGCTTCCAACGTGTGGAGAATCCTTTAAAAACTAAGGATGAGCCCACCATATGACCCTGCTATTCCACTCCTGGGTATCTTTCCAGGGGATTTAGAATCAGCACATTACAGTGACACAGCAATATCAATGTTCATAGCAGCACAATTTACTATTGCTAGGCAATGGAAACAACCCAGATGTCCCTCACTGGATGAATGGATCCAAAAACTGTGGTACATTTATACCATGGAATTTTACACAGCAATTAGAAACAATGATATTGCAGCCTTTGAAGGTAAATGGATGGCTATGGAAGAAATCATGCTGAGTAAAATCAGCTTAACCC
>PVKS010036836.1:0-19051 GCA_004027875.1 Aplodontia rufa
CCTTTTTTTAAACTTTTTTTTTTTTTTTAAGAGAGAGGGACAGTGAGAGAGACAGTGAAAGAGAGCAACAACTTTATTTAGTTTTTCACATGGTCTTCATTGCTCCAACACTTAGTTGTGTATGTGGTGCTGGGGTTTGAACTTGGGTCCTCGTGCTTGGCAGGCAAGCGCCGAAACCGCTGAGCCACCGCTCCAGCCCCCTAGACCATTTTAATTGTTATTTTGAGACAGGGTCTCACTAAGTTGCTAAGGCTGGCTTTGAACTCAAGATCCTTCTGCCTCTGCCTCCCGAGCTGCTGGGACTACAGGCGTGTACCACTGTGACCAGCCCAGTTCTTATCTTTTCAACAAAGAAAGACTTTTCCCCAAACAATGCTATTTAAGGTGAAATGTGCCGAACACCTTGCAGGAGGAATGACAGTCCTTAACGGGCCCAAGGTGGGGCAGCTCATCATGGAGGAAGGGCCCAGCAGGAGAAAGCTGTTCAGCTTATAGTGGGATTAGGAAGGAAAGAGAAAGATAATAAATGATAAATAGATAGAGATAGATAGATACAAACATATGATAGATAGACAGGGACAGAAAGAGAGGGAGAAAGGGCCACAGGGAAGATGCATGCTTCCAGGGCACGCCCCAGTGACCCACCTTCTCCAGCCATGCCCATCTGCCTGCAGTTATCACCCAGTCACTCCATTCAAACCACAACAAACTGATTAGTTTACAGCTCTCACAATCCAATCATTTTTACCTTTAAATACTCCTGCATTAATAGAAGCTTTTGGGGGACACCTTATATCAAAACCATTATAGGACCCATTAAGTGCCACAGAAAAATTTCACATGTAGTTAAGTGTGAGATAACCAAAAAAGCATGAAGCATCGGTGAACATTTAATGGTCACCCAGGGCCAACCTCTGTTTTACTGTTTTACTGATAATGTTTTTTTTTTTTTCTAAGAGAGAGAGAGAGAGTGAGAGCAAGAGAAAATCAATTTTATTTAGCTTTTTTATCTGGTTTTCATTGCTCTGATACTTTGTTGTGTACATGCTGCTGGTGTATGAACCCAGGTCCTCACACATGCCAGGCAAGTGCTGTAACCATTGAGCCACCACTCCAGCCCCAGAGAATCAATTCTAGTTTTTCATGTGACTTTCACTGCTCCAACACTTTGTTTTGTACCTGGTGCTGGGGTTTGAACCCGTATCCTTGTGCATGCCAGGCAAGAGCTGTAATTGCTGAGCCACCTACCCCTGATAATGTCTTTTGAGGATGCATTAGCCTCTCACAACTTATCATTCATTTTCCCATTCTGAGAAGCAATTTAGCAGCAAGAATATCGGGTCAGGGATCTGGGCCCCAAGAAATTTGTGTCTAAGAGTTTTCAACACTGGAGCGACTCCTTTGGAATTCAGGAGTACCAGAAGCATTTTGAGCACGTGTTCTACAGGCATTTTCCTTTGGCTCTCTATGGAAGTTACTGGGGAGGGGAATTATTCGTGCAACCCACTCATGTTTTTGGCGAAGATATTTTGGGTCAGCTTTTGGATTGGGCTCAGGTGGTAGTTCTGATGCTTTCACCTGAGGTCACTCTGGTAGGCAGAATGATGGTCCCTGCAAAGATGTTAACACCCTTATCCCTGGTGTTAAGCCTGTGCTTGTTATATTCCATAGTAAAAGGGACTCTGAAGTTAGAATTAAGTTATGGTCCTTTGAATAAGAAGATTATTTTGGATATTCTTTGTGGGTCCTATGTAATCGCAAAGGCCCTTAAAAGTATAGGAGGAAAGCAGAAGGGTTTGCCAAAGAAATGCTGTGGAAAAAGAGGCAGGAAGCACTGGAAGCATGAAAGGGACTTGTGCATTGCTGGCTTTGAATCAGAGGATGGGAGCCATGAACCAAGGAATACAGGAGACCTCCACAAGCAATGAACAGCACTCCCTGATAGCCACCAAGGAAATAGGACCTCTGACCTCCGTTCAGTGTCTGAAAGCAATAAATTCTGTCAACAGCCTGAATGACCCAAGAAACAAGTTTCCCCCCAAGTCTCCAGAAAGGAATGCAGCTCTGTTGACGCCTTGAGTGTAGCCTCCTAAGACCTGTCCTGGACTTACACACTAGGAAATAAGAAATGTGTGTTATTGGGACTGGAGTAGTGGTTTGGCAGTTACAGCGCTTGCCTGGCACGCGCCGAGTGTGCAAGTTCATACCCCAGCACCATGTACACAGCAAAGTCTTGGAGTAACGAAGGTCACATGAAAAACTAAATAAAAATTGTTTCACTCTCTCTCTCCCACTGTCCCTTAAAAAAAAAAAAAAAAAAGCTTTGTTGAGCTGGACCTGTGGCTCAGCAGTAGAGCACTTGCCTGGCATGTATGAGGACCCCAGCACCACATATGCAATGAAGAGTAGGGAAGAAAAAAAGAAGATGAAAAAATAATAAAAACTGATTCTCTTGAAAAAAAAAAAGAAAAGAAATGTGTGTTATTTACTTATCTACCTATCTATCAATTTACCTATACCAGGAAGTGAATCCAGGGATGCCTAACCACTGAGCCACATCCCTAGCCTTTTTCATATTTTTATTTTGAGACAGGGTCTCACTAAGTTGCTGAGGTTGGCCTTGAACTCATGATACTACTGTCTCAGGCTCCTGAGTCACTGGGATTACAGGCATTTGCCATTGCACCCAGCATGAGCTCCAGCTCTTGACGGGAGGAACTGCAAAGTCCCATTGAGAAGGGGCAAGGATAGGAAGAATCTGTGACCATTTTTTTTCACCTTCCATACTATCTGATGTGGAAACTCTTGTGCCATAGCATTCTTCTTCCTTCTTCCTTTTTCCTTCCTCCTTCTTACTCCTTCCTCTTCCTCTTCTTCTTCCCTTCTCCTCCTCCTCCTCCTTCTTTTTAAAGAGAGGTACAGTGAGAGAGAGAAAGAGATTTTATTTAATTTTTCATGTGGATTTCGTTGCTCTGAGACTTCAGTGTGTATGTGGTGCTGGGGTTTGAATTCGTGTCCTCACACATGCCAGGCAAGTACTACAACCACTGAGCCACCACTCCAGCCCATGCTATAGGATATTAACAGGAACCTTTTTTTTTTTTTAAGAGAGAGAGTGAGGGGGGAGAGAGAGAGAGAGAGAGAGAGAGAACATCAATTTTATTTAGTTTTTCTTATAGCTTCCATTGCTCTGACACTTCATTGTGTAGATGTGCTGGGGTTCTAACCCACATCCTCAAGCATGTGAGCACCACTCTAGCCCTTTAACAGGGACTTTTTATGCTGCCATTCTTGGCACCACGGTGCAGAATTGAAAAAAATATGCACAAAATATTTCACCTTCCAACCTGTGGAGTTAGATGCATTGTTCTAGGTTTTTGCCTACCACCTCTTCTACCTCACTTCTCAGTCCATACTGAAATATTGGAGGGTACTGTTGGGAGTAAATGGATTAGCTGGAAAAGCAAATACCTTGCTGGGCATGGTAGTGCATGCTAGTAATTCCAATGACTCAGGAGATAGAGGCAGGAGGATCCCAAGTTCGAGGCCAGCCTCAGCAACTTAGCAAGAGCCTGCCTCAAAACATAAAAATTAAATAAATAAGTAGATAAAAAGGACTGGGAATGTAATTCAGTGGTAGAGCACCCCTGCGTTCAATCCCTAATATCAATAAATAAGTAATAAGACTGAAGATGTAGCTTAGTGGCAAAGTACCCCAGGGTTCAATCCCAGGTACCAGGAGGAGAAGGAGAAGGAGAAAGAGAACTAGGAGAAGAAGAGGAAGAGGAGGAGGAAAGGAAAAAAGAAATCAGCAAGTAACTAGGAAGGTTAAAAGGGAGTCACTTAAGGAAAATGCTTGGGTTTTGTGCTAACTTGCTGTTACTATAAAAAAAAATCTGAGATTGTCAACTTAAGAGGAGGAATGGTTTATTTTAGCTCATGATTTCAGAGGATTCAGCCCATGGTCATTTGACCCTGTCACTTTGGGCTGTGTGGGAGTGTCACAGGAAAGCAGGGAGCTGAAACTCCAAACCTCGGTTCTTATGTCCCATGAAAGAAAATCTAAAGTCAGTCAACAGAAGTCATGCAAGAGAATTTTATTAGAAGTGAAAGAGAGATGAAAGTAAAGTAAAAACAGAGTAAGACTCAAGCAGAGAACACTGTCAAGAGAGAGAGTGAGGGACTGGAGCAGTGGCTCAGTGGTTATGGTGCTTGCCCAGCATGCATGAGTATGCGAGTTCAAACCCCAGCACCATGTACACAACTAATTCTCAGAGCAATGAAGGCCACATGAAAAAACTAAATAAAATTGTTTCTCTCTTTCTCTCTCTCTCACTGTCCCTCTCTCTTAAAAAAAAAAAAAAGTGGGCCGTCTCTGAATAGAGTATGACAAAGAAGACAATACTGTCTCCAATTTTATTGCTGTTTTGTGGTTGATTTGAAAATTGGGGTCTTCCTTCAGCAGCCTTTGCCAATCAAGTGTTCAACTCCTCCTTCACGTCAGGTGGTAGAATTTTTTACCTTAGTTGGTCCTCTCCAGAGCTATCACAGTGGCCATCCTATGTAGGTCAATCCCATGTAATGTAGGCACTGAGGTCAATGGTGGTCAAAAGTTACCTCAGTGCACCTGCGCTATTAAAGAATACCCACTTCTGAGCTAGCAGGAGACACCTGACACCAGTAGCTTTTAGCTTCATCTCAACTTTTGTGGGTCCTGTCAAGAGATAATCCCATAGATCCTTTGTTCTTGGGCATTCTCCTTCGCCATTATCTCTTCTGCTTTTTAAATTTTTATCCTCAACACTTGTGTACTAATGTTTTTCCATAGTTTATCTGCCTTGGCAGTAGCTTAAAGGAAACCTCAAGAGTAAACCTGTGACCTTGTCCAGCATTTCGCTGCTCGTCGCTAGCTACTACCTAACAGGAGCATGTGCACAGAGGAGCCAGATGGCAGTTGGAAAGCAAAGAGGGGAAGGTGCTAGAGTTCCAGCATCCCCTTCAAAGGTATGGTCCCAATGACTTCAGTTCCTCGCACTAGGTCTTACCTCTTAAAAGTTCAATTACCTTCCAATAGCACCAAAGGCTGGAGACCAAGCTGTCAGCACATGGGCCTTTGGGGCACATTCAAATCGAAACTGCAGCAGGTTTACAGGAAGGGAAGTCTGACATTTGGAATCTGGTTGCTCAACTGGGGGTTGAAAAAGGATGCGGATGACAGAACTTCATTCATTCACTATGAAAATATTTCTTGGTCTCCTTCTATAAACCATACACTGTTTTAAGTTCTGGAAATTCAACTGTAAACAAAACAGAGAGTAATTTCAGCCCTTTAATAGCTCTCATTCTACTGGGAAAAATAAAAAAATATGATAGGACAAATAAATAAAATACATAGAATATTTTAGGCAAATGCTATACCACTGAACTATGCCCTCAGCAGCTCATAAATATTTTATTTATCTTTTTGGTGCCAGGGATTGAACCCAGGGTTGCTTTACCATTGAACCTTATTCCCAGCCCTTTTAAAAAATTTTTCCTTTTGAGGCAGGGTCTTACTAAGTTGCTTAGGGCCTTGCTAAATTGCTGAGGCTGACCTCAAACTTGTGATCCTCCTGCCTTGGCATGCAAGTTGCTGGAATTATAGGCAAACACCCTTGGGCCTGGCTCTCATAGAATATTTCAGATTAAGACAGAGGTTAGGTTTGGAGCAGTGGCTCTGCAGTTTTGGCAGTACTTGCCTGGCATGGGCAAGTACATGGGTTCAAACCCCAGCATCCACGTATACAACTAAGTGTCAGACCAACGAAAGCCATGTGAAAAACTCAATAAAAATTTCTCTCTGTCCTTCTTCCTTAAAAAAAAAAAGTGGTTAAGGAGCCAGAATGGTGGTACACTCCCCTAATGCCAGTCGCTCAGGAGGCTGACTCAGGAGAAACACAAATTCAAAGCCAGCCTAAGCAACTTTGCAAGGCCCTGTGTCAAAATAAAAAACTGTCTGGGGATGTTGTTCTGTGTTTAAGGACCCTTAGGTTCAATCCCTGGCACCAAAATAAAGAGGTTAAGGTAAAACAACTAATATAGGGAAGGAAGGGACTGGCAATTTAGACAAAGAGATCCAAGTGGGACTCACTGTGAAGAAGAACGGTTAAGACCCAAAGGAGGTGAGGGAGTGAGGCAGGCAGCTATGTGGAGCAAGAACTTTCCAGAAGGTGACGGCAGGAAGTACAAGTGTCCCGAGGCAGTGAACAGTGAGGAGGAGGCAAATCTGGAACAGAGCTGGGGACAGACAGAGTGCAGGTGGCATGGCATGGGGAGGCTCTGAAAAGGGCTCTGGGTGTCAGAGAGGAATTTTTCTAGAAATTGTGGTAAAATTATAAACAACATAAAAGTTAGCACCTAAACCATTTTCAAAATATATGCTTCAGCTGTGCTAAGTACATCACAGTGTTGTGCAAGCAGTTTCCAAAACTTTCCCATCTCCAGCTGAACTCTGTATGCGTTCAACAGTAACTCCTGATTCCCCCTCCCCAGGCCCCAGCAGCCGCCATTCTACTCTTGCTGTGGATCTGACTATTCTAGATTCCTCATACAAAGGGAACCGCCCAGTATTTGTCCAGTATTTGTCCTTTTGTGGGCGGGATATTTCACTTAGTATCATATCCTCTAGTTTCATCCATGTTGCAGCAAGTGTCAGAATTTCCTTCCTTTCTAACGCTGACTGATGTTCCCTTGTATGTATGTAGCACATTTTCAAACAATTCCTTAATCACTGCATGAACACGGGGGTTGCCTCCCCCTTTTGGCTACTGCAAAAAAAAAAAATGCTGCACAAATAATGTGAACAAAGGTATATAGATATCTTTTCAAGACTTCAAGCCCCTCTGTCGATGTTAAGGGCATATACCCAAAAGTAGAACTGCCAGATCATTTGACTATTTTATGTTTAATGTTTTGAGAAATTATCATGCTGCTTTCCACAGTGGCTATACCATTTTACAGTCCCACCAACAGTGCATAAGATTCTGATTTTTCCACAGTCTTGTTAACACTTGCTATTTTTCTTTCCTTCTTTTTTTCCTTCCTTCCTTCTACCCTTCCTTCCTTCCTTCTACCCTTCCTTCCTTCCTTCCTTCCTTCCTTCCTTCCTTCCTTCCTTCCTTCCTTCTAAATTGGTAGCTATCCTGGCTGGGTGTGGTGTAGCACACCTATAATCCCAGTGACTCAGGAGGCTGAGGCAGGAGGATCACAAATTAGAGGCCAGCCTTGGCAATTTAGTGAGACCCTGTCTCAAAATAAAAAATAAAAAGGATTGGGGATATAGCTCCATGTAGAGCACTCCTGGATTTAATTCCCAGTAATGCAAAAAAGAAAAAAAGAAGGGATCTGGACCGCTGGGGCCAATCACACTGAGGTTGTCGGGGAGAATGTGAAGGCCAGGTCTCAACTGTCCTGTCTGAGGGGTGAGGTCATCATGGTATTTATCCACCAGCTCCCATCTGTCACTGGTTGAGGGATATTCCCAGAGGTGTTAATTTCTCACCATGCCCTTGAGTTAGCACAGGTGGAATGTCCAGGTGTTTCAATCAAGAAGCAATTGGTGTGAATTATGAGAGCCATATGGTCAAAGCACCAATAGCATCTGCTACAGATGTCATTAAGGGGGACTCGCAGAACATAGTCAAAAATATAATTGTAGGAAATAGAGTTTGCTACACTTCTCTTCTTTGACTCCCCATTGAGTTGACATGTATATGAATTAAACTGTGGGTACTTAATATCTGGAGAGAGGTCATACAGATAGACATAAGTAAACTCGTGTGCATTCTAACAGACGTGCTCACCAAACACCAATGACATTCACTAGCAGATGATCTGTTCTGTACTGGGAGTGATTGAGGGCGAGTAGAAAGAAATTGAATTGTTCCTTGAAACATACTGCCTTTGCTGAATGGCATTAAAAATGAAAGAACAGGTGATAATAGAACAATAAATGATTATTTTTCTTTTCTTCTGCATTGTATAAGGATCTCGGTACTCTAATTGGACTTGAGAGCAAAACAGTGCTTTTTCCCCCATTAAGATGCATTCTTTTCCTCTAAAAAGTGCCCCAGCCCATCTTTAACTTCTGTAGCACTGGCTGTATATTTTTTCTAACAACCTCTGGAGCCCAGTTAGTGCAGACATCCTTTCTGAAAACAATGGAAACTTTGTGCTCAGCTGCCTGAAGCAAGACCGTCGATGAGACCCATGAGAATTCAGGGCACAGGAAAAGTTCCAGGTGACATTTGGCACACACTTTGGTGGGGCCTGTGAAGGAGAGAAGTATCAGAGCTCAAGGGCTTTGGCTATCTCTTTACATCACAAGGGATGACCAGAGACATCTGGGATGGAGGATGCTGGGGGAGCAGAAAAATGGGCCTCCTCATGCTCCTTTGGGTGATATCCAACCCGAGCTTTGACATGAAAGAGGTAGATGTTACCAACTGCTTGGAAAATTCACCTTTAACGTTTTTCCAATTTGGATTGATAAGGAGCTGATGCCTTCCTTGGTATACTATGATTACCCTGCATTCTTAAGTGTTTTTATTTTTTTTAATTTTTTTTTTAAAGAGAGAGGGACAGTGAGAGAGACAGAGAAAGAGAGAAACAACTTTATTTAGTTATTCACGTGGCCTTAGTTGCTCCAACACTTAGTTGTGTACGTTGTGCTGGGGTTTGAACCCGGGTCCTTGTGCTTGCCAGGCAAGTGCTGAAACCGCTGAGCCACCGCTCCAGCCCCTCTTAAGTGTTTTTAAACAGTTTAGCAGACATTCAAAGACAGTTACATCTGAGGTTAGGGGTGTAGCACAGTGGTAGAGTACTTGCCTGTGTGAGGCCCTGGGTTCAATCCCAGCACTGAAACAAGCAAATAAATAACATCAAATTGTGTGTATGTGCATATATGGTGTAAGAGTAGGTGTATGCACATGCACCCATATAGTTTTGAACTATATCTCTTCTTCTTTGTTTCCATTATTATTATTATTATTATTATTAGTAGTAGTAGTAGTAGTAGTACCAGGGACTGAGCCTAAGGGTGCTTAACCACTGAACAACACCCCCAGCCCTTTTTGTTTTTTTATTTTGAGACCGGGTCTCACTAAGATGCTTCCAACCTTGCTAAGTTATTGAGGCTGGCTTGGAATTTGCAATCCTCCTGCCTCTCCTGAGTCCCTAGAATCACAGGTGTGTGCCACCACACTTGGTGTATCTGTTTTTGTGCTTGAAATATCAATTGCAATGCCCACAACATGGATAATTTTGTTCATATCTGAGGGTAGAATCACACTTGAATTTTATTTATCTGTAATGCCTATTTTATTTTTTTATAAAAGAGAGAATCAATTTTATTTAGTCTCTCATGTGGCCTTCATTGCTCCAACACTTCATCATGTATGTGGTGCTGGGGTTCAAACCCGTGTCCTTGTGCATGCCAGACAAGTGCTGTAACAGCTGAGCTACCACTCCAATCCCTGTAGTGAGTATTTTCTACAACAAACAAATGTTATATATTTATATTTTTATCAGAAACAAAGTTTATTCACTAATAGTGGGGACTGAGACCCAACCTAAATCCAAAAAGAAGACTGATGGATTTGTGTTTATAAAAATCAAATACTTCTTAGCTGAGCACAG
Source organism: Aplodontia rufa (assembly GCA_004027875.1). NCBI lineage: Eukaryota > Metazoa > Chordata > Mammalia > Rodentia > Aplodontiidae > Aplodontia > Aplodontia rufa. Next base: position 9,676 of record PVKS010036836.1, read on the forward strand.
TGGCACATACCCTGTAATCCCAGCTACTCAGGAGGTTGAGGCAGGAAGATCAGAAGTTCCTGGTCAGCTTGAGCAACTTGGTGAAACCCTGTCTTAAAAAATTAAAATTAAAAAGAACTCAGGATGTAGTTCAGTGGTAAAATGCCTCTGGGTTCAAGTCTCAGTACAAAAAAAAGTCCAATAACAATACGAAAAGAGATCTGAGCCTCGTTAAAAACAAGGAAATGCACCCCTATAGACTCAGCAACTGGGAACTGAGGCAGGAAGATGCAAGTTCAAGGCCAATCTCAGCAATTAAGCAAGACCCTGTCTGAAAATAAAATAAAAATTAAAAGGCATGGGGAAGTTGGAAATTGCAAATAGGGTTTGGGGTACACTTGAGAGTGTAACTCAATGGTAGAGGGTATGCTTAGCATGCTTGAGGCCCTGGGTTTGGTCCCTAGCACCACAAAAAAGTGATGGGAAGCCAATGAATCAATAATGAAGTATTTTTTGCCAATCAGTTCAGGATATGTTTTAAAAATTGGTAGCGTTCAGGGCTGGAGTGGTGGCTCAGTAGTTACAGCGGTTGCTTGGCATGTGCAAGTACACAGGTTCGAAGCCCAGCACCACGTACACAACACAGTGTTGGAGCACCGAGAGCAACATGAAAAACTAAATAAAATTGGTTCTCTCTCTCTCTCTCTTTCACTGTTCCTCTCTGTTAAAAAAAAATTGGTAGTGTTCCACTTTTGTGATGCTGTGCCCTCTCTTAAAAAGTTCCAAAGAGAGTCAGTCCTGAAGCTGAGGCTGCAGAGAAGCCACCTGAGGAGAAACTGAACGTGCTGTCCGTGCACATTGCGGCTGTGGTTGTGCCCTCCCTCAGTGGGTTGGATGGTTTCCAAAAGTGTTTTGGGATCATACTTCATTGCTGCAAGGAACTTCCATGCCTCTAACACTCATCTTCAGAAGACTGGCACTGCTGAGATGTCCTCTGTTCTTGAAGAGTGTGTTCTTAGAGCGGATACCTCTGTTGACCTTCAAGAAACTGGGCATGTCTTAAGTTTTGGTGATGGCATTGCTCAAGTTCATGGTCTGAGGAAAGTTCAAGCAGAAGAAATGGTAGTTTTCTTCAGGCTTGATGAGTATGTCTTTCAATTTGGAACTGGACAGTGCTGGTGGTGTCATGTTTGGGAATGATAAACTAAAGATGGAGATATTGTAAAGAGGACAGGAGCCATTATGGATGCTCCAGGTGGTGAGCTGTTGGGTTGTGTAGTATAAGCCCTTGGTAATGCCCTTGATGGAGAGGGTCCAGTTGGTTCCCAAACCTGTAGGCAAGTGCACCTGAAAGCCCCTGAAATCATTCCTCAAATCTCTTTGAGGAAATCAAGGCAGACTGGCATTAAGGCTGTGGATAGCTTGGTGCCAATTGGCCGTGGTCAATGTGAGCTGGTTATTGGTGACACACAGGCTGTGCAAACATTAACCAGAAACATTTCAATGATGGATCTGATGAAAAGAAGAAGCTGTATTGTATCTATGTTGCTATTGGTCAAAAAACGATCCACCATTGCCCAGTTGGTGAAGAGACTGACAGATACTGTGAAGGACACCACCGTGGTGTCAGCCGCTGCTTCTGATGCTTCAGTACCTGGCTCCTACTCTGGATGTTCTATAGGAGGATATTTTAGAGATAATGGCCTACATGTTTTGATCATCTCCCATGATTTATCCAAACGGGCTGTTGCTTACTGTCAGATGTCTCTTTTGCTATCTCAGCCCCCTGGTTGTGAGGTCTATCCTGGTGATGTGTTCTTCCTACACTCCAGATTGCTGGAGAGAGCAGCCAAAATGAATGATCCTTTTGATGGCGGTTCCGTGACTGTTTTGCCAGTCATAGAAACATAGGCTGGTGACTTGTCTGTTCCAACAAATGTTATTTCCATCACAGATGGACAGAACTTCTTGGAAATAGAATTGTTCTATGAAGGTATCCGCCCTGCCAGTAACATTGGTTTCTGCTGCCTAAACTAGGGCTATGAAGCAGGTGGCAGGTACCATGAAACCGGCGATGGCTCATTTTCGTTAAGGTTGCTGCTTTTGCCCAGTTTATTTCTGCTCTTGATGCTGCCACTCAACAACTCTGGAGCAGTGGCGTCTGACTGAGTTGCTGAAGCAAGGGAAGTATGCTCCCATGGCTATTGAAGAACAAGGGGTACCTTGATAAACTGGAGCCCAGCAAGATCGCAAAGTTTGAGAATGCTTTCTTGTCTCATTTGATCAGCCAACACCACGCCCTGTTGGGCAGTATCCAGAGCTGATGCAAAGATCTCAGAAGAGTCAGATGCAAAGCTGAAAAAGATTGTAACAAACTTCTTGGCTGGATTTGAAGCATAAAGTACGAATTCACTTCAAATATTGATTTGGTTTTGTCATTTCTTCCAGTAAAATAGTTTCCATTTATAAAATGATTACTCTCATACTCCTGGTGTACAGAAATCATGCTAAAAATAAAATTCCATGTTGTGTGGTTAAAAAAAAAGTTTCAAAGGATAGCTGGATGTGGTGGTGCATGCCTGGCATATGGGAGGACGTGGATTGGAACCTCAGCATCACGTATACAATGTAGAGTCAGAGCAATGAAAGCCACACAAAAAACTAAATAAAATTGATTTTCTCTTTAAAATAATAAAAAGGACTGGAGATATGACACAGTGATTAAACACCTCTGGGTTCAATTCCCTAGTAGCCTCCTCCCCCGCCCAAAAAAGAAAGTTTCAACGCACTAATAATACCTAGTATCTGTGAGGATGCATTCGGTTGGTGGAAGTGAAAATGGGCAGGGCCCTCTCCGAAGAGGATTTATTGATATATGTCAATACTTCAGTGAATAACCTATGATTCAGCAGTTCCAATTGTAGCTATCTAGCTCAGAGAAACAGTTACTAAAGTGTACAAAGGGCCATGTACAAGCAGGAGCATGAGTAAGTCACCAAACTTTGAAAACAACACAAAAGCTTGCATGGGAGAATGGGTATGTGAACCATGGTTCATTCATTCTTTCAAAAACCCTGGCAGCTTGTAAGGACAAAATAGGGCACACGGGCAACCAGGGAGGACTTGCCTGATTCAAATCATGATTCTGGAATTTTTTTTTTTTTTAAAGAGAGAGGACAGTGAGTGAGAGAGAGAGAATCAATTTTATTTAGTTTTTCATGTGGCCTTTGTCTCTCTGACACTTCATTATGTACATGGTGCCAGGGTTTGAACTTGTGTCCTTGTGCATGCCAGCCAAGTGCCATAATTGCAGAGCCACTGCTCCAGCCCCGATTCTGGAACTTTTTTGACTGTCAGACCTTGGGTGAGTCATGTAAGTTTTCAAAACTTCCACATTCCCAACTGCAAAATGAGGAAAGCAGTTGTTTGTGCCACCTGGGGCTTTTTCTTTGTTTGTGCCACCTGGGGCTTTTTCTTTCTTTCTTTCTTTCTTTCTTTCTTTCTTTCTTTCTTTCTTTCAATCTTTCTTTTTAGGAGAGAAAAAATGAGAGAGAATCAATTTTATTTGTTTTTTCGTCAGGTCTTTGTTTCTCCAACACTGAGTTGCGTATGTGGTGCTGGGGTTTAAACCTCGTCCTTGTGCATGGCAGGCAAGTGCTCAACCACTAAGTCTAAGGCTCTAGCCCCCACCTCCTGGGATTTTTAATGACAATCAAATGGGTCAATACAAATACAGCATTTTGAATTGTGAATGTCTCATGAAATTTAGCAGTAAAACCAGTCCTTACATATTATTAATTAGAAAAGCAAGTTGTAAAACACTGAATATCTTATAAGAGCTTTAAAATTATAGATAATGTGTCTAATGCCAGGTACAATGGTCACGCCTGTAATCCCAGCAACTCTAGAGGCTGAGGCAGGAGGATTGCAAGTTCAAAGCCAGCCTCCGTGATTTGGTGAGGCCCTAAGTAACTTAAAGAAACCTTATCTCAAAATAAAAAATAAAAAATAGGATGGGGATGTAGCTGAGTGGTATAACACCTTTGGGTTCAATCCCCAGTTTAAAAAAAAAAATATATATATATATATATATTAGTAATAGCAGTCCTTATTTCTGGGGAAGGGAAAGGTCCTGGGTAGGGCCAGGAAGTCAAAAGGACTTGTGCTATCAATTCTATACTTCAGTGTTATTTACTTTTTAGAGCAATAACTTGCATAAATACAGTAGAAAACTAGGGAGCAGCGCAGTGGCACATGTCTGTAATCCCAGTGACTCAGGAGTCTAAGTCAGGAGGATTGCAGGTTTAAGGCTAGCCTCACCAAATTAGTGAGGCTCCACTAAATTTAGTATGACTGTCTCCAAATAAAAATTGGCTGAGGGTGGAGGGTGCTGCTAGAGTGGGCGCTCAGCATTTGGAACACTTGCCTGGCATGCACAGGGACCCAGGTTTGAACCCCAGCACCACATACACAGCTAAGTGTCAGAGGAAACAAAGGCCAGATGGAAAAAAAAATAAATAAAATTGATTCTCTCTTTCTCATTCTGTCCCACACTTTAAAAAAAAAAAATTGGGCTGGGCATACAGCTCAGTGGTAAAGCACCCCTGGGTTAAACACCAGTACCAAAAAAAAAAAAAGAAAACAATAAAAATATATTAAAAATTTAAATCCACAACATTGCTGCATGTGTGTGTATAAACACACACACATCCAAACATACACACATAGCTGTACCTACAGCAAGACAATACAGGCTTTGATGTAGGCTCTCAGATCTAGAGATTGCCAAATGTTTTATTCAAGGAATTAGAGAAACCATGCAATTTTGCAATAGCGTTTTGTATCTATTTTGACTGCACAGGCAACTTCCGCAGCAACTCTGGAAACAAATGAGCTGAGGTCTCTGTTAACAAGAATACTGTGTAGAACTGGGAAGATAGGAATGTTTCATTCTGTTCATAACCCTCACCTTTCACCCGCCCAATGCCCTTATGGTTAAGTGGGAGCCGATTTTATGCTTTCAGCGGACGACCTCCTTCTGAATGCAGGTATGCACTTTCCCACAATCTCTAGGTAAAGAGGGTGGAACTACCAGACCTAATTGTGCAGAATTTATTTGCATCTTTGAAGGAGGTACTAGTGAAGAGAGGATCCAGGGCATGCAGGGAGAAGGGAACTTTCCTTCCTGTGTAATTTGTCTCATGTGACAGCATTGTCCCAGATTAAACTGAGTGAAACAATTTTACATAATAGCTTCTGATGTGATTTAAGTTTTTTTGGAGGGGAGGGAGGTTGGTGCTGGGGATGGAACCCAGGGACACTCTACCACTGAACTACATCCCCAGCCCTTTATTCATTTATTCATTTTCTTTTCACATTTTTATTGGTGGAATTATTGTGCGTAATGATGGGATTTGTTACATATTTGTACAGGCATACAATGTAACAATATAATTTGGCCAATATCACACCCCAGCACTACTTCCCTCCCTCCTCTTTTTAAAAATTTTTTTATATTTTTATTTTATTATTTTAAAGAGAGAGAGGGAAAGAGAAAATCAAGTTTATTTAATTTTTCATCTGGTTTTTGTTTCTCTGACACTTAGTTGTATATGTGGTGCTGGGGTTTGAACCTGAATCCTTGTGCATGCCAGGCAAGCGCTCTAACCACCAAGTCACTGGTCCAACCCCTACAATTTTTTTTTTTTTGAGACAGAGTCTTGCTAAATTGCCCAAACTGGCCTCTAACTTCCAATCTTCCTGCCTCAGCCTCCTGAGTTGCCGGGATTACAGGTATACACCCAGCAATCTAATTTTATTGTAAATAAAACTTTGCAAATACTATAACAGTGCTGCCCCTTGCCTGCCAGATTTTCTCTTTCATTTCCTTGCACTAGATGACCAGCCTCCTATACTTGATCTTAGCCAGAAGACTGAGAAGCAATGGCAACCAGCCTCCAGAAACAAGTGTATGTCTTCAGTGAATGTCATTCTGTATTTCCCCAAGTAAATACGTGCTTCGTTTAGGACCTTGTTAGAGATATGCAAATGGATAAGGGAGGACACTTTAAGCAAGGTTCTCTTTGCAAGAAGAAAAGCCATTCTGGTAAAGCAGGAGTGGGCAGGGAGGGGCCAGAGGTAACTCCCAGTCTCCTTCTCCTGCCCTCATAAACCTAGTGGTGCCTCCCACTGAATGAACCAAACTAACATCAGAAAGAAGAAAGTTCCCTGTTGATGTCCATAAAACTTCCCAATGCCAGAGGAAGGTAGGAAAGGCCGGAGAGTGGATCCAACAATCAGAAAATGTGTCTCTCTCCACAAAGAATGCACAGTGTTGTTTGTTTATTTTACAAATTACATATCATCTTTTCATGTCTTCATGTGCAGCAAAGATGATATGTAAATTTTTCATTCATCAGGTAATGTTTTATATTTATCCATGCTCAAAAATGTAGCTCTAAGGGGTTGGGGATTTAGCTCAGTGGCAGAGCGCTTGCCTAGCACGCTCAAGGTCCCTGAGTTCGGTCCTCAGCCCTAAAAAAATTAAATAAATAAAAAATTAAAATGTAGCACTAAGCCAGGTGCTGTGGCATACACCTATAATCCCAGCAATTTGGGAGGCTGAGGCGGGAAGATTGCAAGTTCAAAACCAGTCTCAGGAACTTAGCAAGGCTGTTAGCACTTAGTAGAGAACCTGTCTCAAAGTAAAAAAATAAGGACTGGGGATGTGGTTCAGTGTTCTGAGTTAAATTCCCAGTACAAAAAAAAAAAAAAAAAGAGGCAGCTCTAATTTGTACCTCTATAGTAATCCATCAGTTCACTACCCCAAGCTGTGTTACAGTGGGCAGGCACATACACAGATGCCAAACTTGTATGTGCAAGAATCTTGCTTTGGTCTGTGTATTTGAGTTGATATTATGCATATGTCAACTTTACTAACTATTGTTATTTTTCCTATTTTCCCTTGTTTGGGCTGAGTATAAAAGCTCTTGCTTCTGATTCTCCACTCTTATCACAAATGGTATTGTCAGGCTTGAAAACTTTGCCAGTCTAAGGGCTCTGAAATGTTACCTCATTGTTATTTGTTGGTTTGTTTTTGTTTTGTATCAGGGATTAAACCCAGCAGTGCCTAACCCTGAGCCACACCCCCAGCCCTTTTAATTTTTATTTTGAGACAGAGTCTCTCTAAATTGCTTAGGGCCTCCCTAAATGGCTGAGGCTGACTTTGAACTCCCAATCCTCCTGACTCAGCCTCAGTTGCTGGGATTACAGGCATGAGCCGCTGTGCCTGGCTTTCATTCTTACTTTAATATGCATTTCCCTGCTGAAGAATATTCTTTACATTCCTATGCCACATAGTCTTTCACGGTGGCCTTGAAATCATGACAAATGGATTATTATCAGAAAGCCCAGGTGCATGTGGCTCACGTTCAGAGTAGATGCTTATTGCACAGTGTGGCTCATTTGGTTCCTCCCACCTAGAACTCCTGGTGTTTTCCCTGAATGCATCTCATGCATGCCACAGCCAGTGCTGGGTGGTTTTAAGCAGAAAAGCTTGCCAATCCATTTCACAAGAAAACAACTGGGAAGAGTCAGTTGCCCATGTTTTCTTGTCACTTTGGAGGAATACTGGTGAAATGCCAAGTGACATGTGACATGAGCTCCAAGATTTTTTTTTTTTCTGCATGAGGAAAAACAAGATGTGAAATAGCAGGTGTTAGAAATTTTGCATTTAGGGCTGGAGCGGTGGCTCAGCAGTTATGGCACTTGCCTGGCATGCGCGAGTACACGGTTTCAAACCCCAGCACCACGTACACAACTAAGTGTCAGAGCAACGAAAGTCATGTGAAAAAACTCAATAAAAATTTATTAAAAAAAAAGAAATTTTGCATTAAAAATTTTAAAAAGGTATAAATTCTTCTGTGTGCATGGAATATTTCAGGAAGACTATTCTAGGAACAAGAAAAGCTGTTATTTCCGGGAACAGAACAGAATTTCAGGTTTGGTGTGGAAAATAGATTATTTCTATTACGGAGCTCTTAGTATTCTTTGCTTTTGTTTGTTTTCCCACCTCCTAACAAACAAATAAAAAAATAAAACAAACAAATAAAAATTTAATTTGTGAAGCTGGGCGCAGTGGTGCATGCCCTTAATCCCAGGAGCTTGGGAGGCTGAGGCAGAAGGCTCACAAGTTCAAAGCCAGCCTTAGCAACTTAGTGAGGCCCTGTCTCAAAATAAAAAAATAGAAAGGGCTGAGGGTGAGGTTCAGTGGTAAAGCACCTCTGAGTTCAATTCCTGGTACCAAAAAAATCCTCCAAAAAGCAAAAATAACTAAATAAATAAAATAAAGTTTAATTTGTGAGTTTTTGACATTCCAAATCATTTTTGCTTGCAATTAGTGAATTATTAAATACTGCCTTAATCAATACAGTCTACCATAACAGAATACCGTAAACTGAGGGATTATAAAGAACAAAAATTTATTTCTCACAGTCTAGAGGCTGGGATGACCAAGATCAAGGTCCTGGCAGATTTGGTGTCAGGTGAGAACTGACTTCTTGGTTCATAAACTTCTGTACTCTAAGTTCACTAGTTGTAAGGGGACATGGAAGCTCTGGGACCTGTCTTATAAAGGGTGTGAGTCTTGTCCATGAAGTTTCCACTCCCATGTTCTAATCCCCTTTCAAAGGCTGCAATTCCTAATGGCTTTGCATTATGAATTAGGTTTCAACATCTGAATTTTGTGGAGACAGGAACATTTAGTCTATAGCAAATACAGAGCCACACAAAAGGAAATGACCTCTTTAAAACTGCGAAACAGAAGTGTCAACACTGACATTTCTTTTTCACCTTGAGAGATTTCCTTTCATTACAAACAATCCAAAGCTATTCCTCCAGTTTAAAAAATCAATAATGGGGGCTGGAGTGGTGGCTTGGCAGTTACGGCTCTTGCCTGGCATGCATGAGGATGCGGTTTTGAACCCCAGAACCACGTACACAGCAAAGTATCAGAGCAATGAAAACCACATGAAAAACTAAATAAGATTGATTCTCTCTTTCTCACTGTTCCTCTCTTAAAAAAAAAAAAAACAGTAATGGATGGAGGCCAGTTTAACACCCCGCAAAAGAAGAACACAAATATCAAATTGTTGCAAAATTGTTTAGAACACTTTACTCCAGTCTTATGTTTTCATTTCAGGTAAGTTGTGAAATTTACTTTTCTGTCTACAAAAGAGACAACAGAGTGAGTGCACCGTGTTGAAATCTATTTTTTAAGAAAAGATTCCATTTTACATTACTCCCATATCAATGTGTCTACCTGAGTAGACAGCAACTATTTGTCATCCTGGGAAGCCACATGCATGATTATTTCATCTTCTGCTGCTATCTTGATGCA
>PVKS010036837.1:0-19060 GCA_004027875.1 Aplodontia rufa
TATTTTATATTACTATAGTATAGTAAATATATGCATACAAAGCATATCATATAAATATGTGTTTTAATAGTAAATATATTGTATTATTTTGTATGTTTGAGCCATTCATGTCTGTGTGTGTGTGTGTGTGTGTGTGTGTGTGTATGTGTGTGTATACCAGAGCTTTTGGATCCATTCATCCAGTGAGGGGCATCTGGGTTGGTTCCATAATTTAGCTATTTGTAAATTGAGATGTTATGAAAACAGGTTTTTCAGTGTCACTGTAATATGCTGATTCTAATTCCTCTGGAAAAATACCGAGAAGAGTGATAGCTGGGTAGTACAGTGAATCCATCCCTAATTTTTTGAGGAGTCTCCATACTGCTTTCTGGAGCAGCTGGACCAGTCTGAAGTTCCACCAACAGTGTGCTAGTGTTCCTATCTCCCCACAACCCGTCTAACATTTGTTACTGTTTGTATTCTTCATCTTTGCCAGTCTGACTGGAGTGAGGGTGAAATTTTAATGTAGTTTTTATTTGCATTTTTCTAATTACTAGTGTTTTAGAACACTTTTTCATGTATTCATTGGCCCAGCTATCCCACTCCTGGGCTTTTATTTTTGGGGAAAGCTTTGATTGCTGCTTCAATTTCGCTTTCTGTGATAGGTTGGTTGAGGTTTTCAATGTCCTCCTGTGTTAAAGAGGGGATTTTATGTGTGTCCAAGAACCTGTCCATGTCCTCCAGGTTATCAAATTTGGCAGAGTGTAAGTTTTCAAAATAGGTTCTGATAATCTTCTGTATCTTGGATGAGTCTGTGGTGATATCCCCATTTTCATCTTTGATTTTGTTGATTTGCTTTCTTTCATTCTTCCTTTTTAGTGAGTTTGGCAAGGGGTCTGTCGATTTTGTTTACTCTTTCAAAGAACCAACTCTTAGTTTTGTTAAAAGTTTGTATAGTTTTTTGTTCTCAATTTCATTGATTTCAGCTCTGATTTTGGTAATTTCCTGTCTTCTGTTAGATTTAGGGTTGAACTGTTACTCCTTTTGTAGTTGTTTGAGTTGAAGCATAAGGCTATTAGTCTGATCTCTTTCTAGATTTTTGATGTATGCATACAGAACTATAAATTTACCTCTTAAGAAAGCCTTCATACTGTCCCAGAGGTTTTGGTATGTTGTTTCCTCATTCTCATTCAATTCCAAAAACTTCTTAATTTCTGTTTTCATTTGCTCTTTTACCATCCCTTGTTTAAGAGGTAATTATTCAATTTCCAAGTATTTGAGTAGTTTCTGTTGTTTCTCTTGTTGTTGATTGCTAAGATCATAGCATTATGATCTGACAGAATACATGGGATTATATCCACTTTTTTATATTTGCTAAGATTATCCTGGTGAACTAGGATGTGGTCTATTTTAGAAAAGGATCCATGTGCCGCTGAGAAGAAGGTTAATTCAGCTGTTTTAAGATGGAATATTCTGTAAATGTCTGTTAAGCCCGATTGATTAATAGAGTTGTTTAGATTGGAGATGTCTTTATTGATGTTTTGTTTTGATGATCTGTCTAGAGTAGATAATGGTGTGTTGAAGTCCCCCGGGATTATTGTGTTGAGATCGATGAGAGGATTAATGTTTTTAAGTATTTTTTCCATATATTTGGAAGGTTGTATTGGGGGCATAAATGTTGATTATCGTTATATCTTCTTGATGGACTGTCCTTTTTAGTATGATAAAGTGTCCCTCTTTGTCTTTTCTGACTAGTTTTCATTGGAAATTAATTTTGTCAGGAATTAGAATCGCTATGCCAGCTTGCTTTTTTGGGCCACGGGACTGGTAGACGTTTTGTCATCCTTTCACTTTCAGCCTGTGTCTGTTTTTGAGTGTCAAATGTGTCTCTTGCAGGCAACATATTGTTGGATTTTGTTTTTTGATCCAGTGGGGAGTCTGTGTCTTTTAATTGGGGCATTGAGACCATTCACACTCAAGGATAGAATAGATATAGGAGGCTGATTCTCAGACTTTGTATCAATTACAGAGTTTTGAGTCATCTTGAATGTCAGTTTTTGTATAGTATGATTATTGACTCGCCCTTGTTTAAGGATTTAGCATATCGTTGGCATTATCGTCTGAATGGAGAACATCTTTGAGAATGTTCTGTAGAGCAGGATTTGTGTTCATGTAACTTGCTAGTTTGAGTTTATCATTGAAGTATTTAATTTCCCCTTCATATTTGAAGCTGAGTTTTGCTGGATATATTATCTTTGGGTTAAAGTTGTTGTTTTTTAACACTTGAAAGGTATTGTTCCAAGCTCTTCGGGCCTTCATTGTTTGCTCTGAAAAATCCATAATGATCCGAATAGGATTGCCTTTGAATGTGATTTGGGGCTTTCCTCTAGCAGCTTTTAGAATTCTTTCCTTAATTTCTGTGTTATTCATTTTGTATATGATATGTCTTGGCGAGTTTCTCAATTGATTAGGTCTATTTGGAGTTCTGTAAGCATCTTGTATGTGATCATCTGGATTGATAGTAAAATGAGGGAAGTTCTCACTTATGATTTCGCTTAAAATGTTCTTTAAGCCTGTTGTTTGCTGTTCAGAGTTTTCCTCCAGGCCAATGATTCTCAGATTATTACGTCTCATCTCATCAAATATTACTTGGAATTTCTGATTATATAATATAAGCTGTTTATCCTGCTTATCTACTTTGAATTCTACATTGTTTAGCCTATCCTCATTGTCTGATACTCATTCTTCAAGAGCTGATGTTCTATTTTCAGTAGAGTAAGCTCTGGTGTTGGTTTCTTCTAGAGAGGATTTGATTTGGTTAACCGTATTTATTAATCCTGATAGCTCTGCTACATCTCTTTTCAGGATGTCTATATCTTTGTATAGCTGATCTTTCATCGTGGAATTGTTCCCTTATTTCCCTGTAGAAGTTGTCTCTCATCTCTTGAAATTGCTTTCTGATCTCTTTCCTTATTTCACCTCTCAACTCTTTGATTGCATTACTAATGATAATGCTGACACAATGCCTTTGGTTTTCATCTAGGGCTCCAGCTATGGGGTCTTTTGGTGGAGAGCTGTGGGGTTGAGGAAGTGAGTTATTTCCCCTTTTCCTCATTTTCTGAGTCTGAGAGCATGTTTTGTACTTCAAGAAAGTTGCTCCTGGTGGAGTAATTGGAGCTTCTTATGGCTTTGCTTCATTGTGATGGGTTTATTTGAGAGGGATCTCACAGCTCATTATGATAGCAAGACAGTGCCCGTTTTGAAGTGTGTCTATTTCTTCAGGGTCTCTCTGAAAGTGGGGAGAAGGGATGACTAGGAAGTCAAGGAGGTGAATTGGGGAGGTAAAAAATCACTCTTGCCTTAGAGTAAAGAGGAACAAGGGATTAGTGGGGAGTAGGTTATTCTATTAGGACTAAGGAAAACATAGGAATGGGATGCGGGAAGGGTAAAGACTTTGGAAGAGGTTAGTATGGGGCGTGGTTATCTTCACTCTCCAGAGGCTGAGTCTATCTTGCTATTATGAAATGTTTTCCTGGTTGGAACCCAATGTTATAGGGCTAGCAGTAGGGATTAAGAAGACTTAGAGGAAGTAGTAGCCAATCACCAATACATACACATGAATAAATATTTACATCCACCAACACCAACTTCAGTATTAACCATAAAGCAAGAAAGGGAAAAAGAAAAAAAATATATATAATAAAAAAAATTTTTAACTAAAAAAGTAAAAGAAAATAAAAACAAAAAATAAAAAATTCTTAATGAATACTTGGATCTATAGACAATGAGGGCATCCCTGAGACCTCTGATAGGAGATGGTCACTGTCCTTCTGGGTTGCAATATGAATGTCTCTTCGTCTGTGGCCCCCAGCGGGCCATCTCCTGGCACAAGTATCGCCCCCCCACAGTGTGTGAACTTGGCAGATGACTGTTTTAGTTAGGAACATGACCGAATCAGCGACGGTATCTGTGGCGCTGCTTGCATCCGCTGACCCAGCTACCGCTGCTTGCAGCCCCGCCCCCACAGCTGGTCCGGAATTGTGACCAGCGAGCACATGGGACGTAAGGGAGCCAGCCACCATTCCTGGCAGACCAAATTCCCCCTATGTCTCCTCGCACCTCCAGTCTCTCCGCTAACACCAAGCAAAAAGCCGAACCACAGCACTCCTGGTGGGGCAGACAGAACTTTTTCTGGCAGGAAGTCAGCCCAGGCAGCCTTCTGTGTCCCTGGCAGGAGGGGGAAAATCCCCCCCCCCCTTTTTTTTTCTTCTCGCGAAACTCCCAAGACTCGGCTCCTTATAAAATCTTCACAAACTAGTACTAGAATTTCAAATATAGATTCCCCTAGATGCACCTTGGAAAATTGAGGATGCACTGGAATTTTCCCAAGCAGATCAGGAGCCTCAGGAAATGCTGACTCCCTTCAGGTCACCATGTTGGAATCCAGGAGTATAGGTTTTCAAAATAGGTTCTGGTAATCCATTGGATTTCCATGGGGTCTGTGGTAATTGTTCCCTTTTCATTGATTTGCTGCATTCCTTTGCTTCTTTTAGTGAGATTGGCTAGGGACCATCAATTTTATTTAGTTTTTGAAGAAACAGCTTTTGTTTCATTGATTCTTTTTATTATTTTTTTAATTCTTGATTTTGTCAATTTTAGCTCTGATCTTGATTATTTCCTGCCTTCTGCTGGGTTCAGGGTTAGATTGTTCTTCCTTTGCAGGGATTTGAAGGCAGCATAAGCTTAGTTATTTGTGATCTTTCTGTTTTTTATTGTAGATACTCATTGCTATGACTTTTGCTCTTAAGAATGCTTTCATTTTGTTCCAGAAGTTACTATATGTTATGTCTTCTTTCTCACTTTTTTCCAGGAATTTTTTGATTTCTATTCTCATGTCTTCTTGGATTCATTCTTTATTTAATAGGTTATTTTTCAGTCTCCATGTATACATGTATTTTCTGTTAAAATTCTTGCTTTTAATTACTAAAATCATGGTGTCATGGTCTGATAGGATACATGGAATAGTTTCTAATTTTTATATTAGCTGATATTTTATTTGTGAACTAGAATATGATCTATTTTGGAGAATGATCCATGTGCTGCTAAGAAGAAGGTAAACTCATCCAATTTGGGGTGGAATATTCTATAAATGTCTATTAGGTCCATTTGATTTATTGAGTTGTTTAGGCTTGTGATCTCTTTATTGTTGTTTTTCTTTGATGATCTCTCTGTTGTTGATAGAGAAGCATTAAAGTCTCCCAGTATTATGTTGGGATCCATTAGTGGTTTTATGTTCTAAAGTGTTTTTTCCACATACTTGGGAGTGTTGGTGTTTATAGCATATTTACTGTGGTTATATCTTCCTGATATATTATTCTCTTTACTATGATGTACTGGCTTTCTTTATCTCTTCTGATTACTTTATGGTTACAATCTACTTGGTCAGATATAAGGATTGAGATATCACCTTGCTTTTTTGGGCCATAAGCCTGGTATATTTTTCTCCATCCTTTCACTCTCAATCTGTGGATGTCTTCAGCTATAAGATGTATCTCCTGTAAGCAGCATATTGTTGGATTTTAGTATTTGATCCAATCTGCTAGTTAGTCTGTGATTTTTAATTGGTGTTCTTAGACTTTTCACATTCAGTATTAGGATAGTTATTTAGTTGTGGTTCATAGTCATCTTATTTTATTAGTGAGTTCTGTGCTATCTTGGTTGTCCTTTGATAGCGTGTATGTTTATTGAATGTTCTCTGTTTGAAGGTTTTGAGGATTATTTGCTTGTTCTTCTAGAGTTTATTTTTGAGAATTATTGGTATGGCTGATTTTCTGTTCATGAATGCTGCAAGTTTGATCTTATTGTGAAATGATCTTATTTCTCCTTCAAATTTGAAGCTGAGTTTTGCTAGGGAATAATATTCTCAGTTGCAAATTGTGGTCGTTCCAGGATTGAATTATCTCCTTCTAGGATCTTCTTGTTTCTAGGCTCTGAGCTAAAAAGTCAGAGGTGATCCCTATTGGTTTGCCTCTGAATATGATTTGGTGTTTCTCCTTTGCAGCTTTAAATAGTCTTTCCCTGATTTCCCTGTTTTACATTTTGAATATGTTGTGTCTCTCTGCACTTTGTATTTGATTAGTCCTGTTAGTGTACTATATGCTTTCTGTATGAGCATATCTGATTCTAATCTAATATGGGAAATTTTTTCTTTAAGCATTTAATTGAGAGTGTTCTTTATGCCATTTGTTTGTATTTCAATTTCTTCTTGTATGCCAATTACTCTTAAATTGTTTCTTCTTATTTCTTCTTATTTATTTAAAAATCCTGCTCATTCTCTGTGAGTTTATTTTCTTTTTTGTCATCTGCGCATTCATGCTTACTCAGCCTATCCTCATTGTCAGAAATCGTTTCTTCCAGAACTGAGGTTCTGTTTTCTAGAGAAGTTAATCTATTATTAAATTTTTCCATCATTCTTCTGATGTGATTAACTGAACATTTTAGCTCCATTACTTTGTTTTTCAATGTCTGTTTCTTTGATAGAGTTTTTATTTCTTGAGTTTTGTCACTTTGCCCCTTCATTAAATCTTCTTTTAGTTCTTTGTTCCTTTTAGTAATTAGATTGTTAATAATTTTTTCTAGGTTTTTCATCCCAGTCCCTCTCTGTGATTTCCTTGGTAGGGGAGTTGTTGTTTTGAGTTGAATGTTTTATAGTTTAATTCCCCATTTTTTATGAGCTTCTTCTGGATCTTTGAATTGAAGTTGCCTGAGGGGAAGTGAGGCAGGCCTCTAAGTGCTTCGTCCTTGCAGAATAAAGGGTTGGGTCAAACACCACCCCTCTGATGATCACCTTCTTCCAGAAAGCCACTTCTGCATGAATCCTCATTTTGCTGCACCTTTTGCATCTAGGCTCCAGGGTATCTCTGGAATCCGTTGGGGGTGTGAGGCAGACTACTGGATGTAGAAATGGAGTGGTGGTGGTGAACTTCTTGGTCCTCTGTCTTGCCAGCTTGGGGTAGGTGGAAACGGTCTGCCTGAATGCTGTGAGGGGACCTGGGATCCTTGGCAGCAGGGATGGGCCCAATATATCTGGACCTTGTGGGTACGTGCTGTGGCTGGTTGACTCCAGGCAGGGGTCTTCAGAGGTGGATGTTGAGCACACCTGTCAAGTAGGGACCAGACACATGGGGGCCCATGTGACCTGGGGTCCCATGCTGGGTCAGCTCTTCCCAGAAGGGGTCCTTGAGTGTGGCTGGGCTGGGCAGGTCATCTATACCTATTTTTTAAAACATTGTTAACAATGTATTATAGTTATATGTAATAGTTACATTCATTTTGATGTCATTATACATGAATGGAATATAATTGGCTCCATTTCAGTCCCCTGCGTTTTCTCTTTCCCTCCCCTCCACCCTCACCCTGCTGCCTTTTCTCTGCCGTCATCCTTCTATTTATTTATTGTTTTGTAATTGGTGCTTTACAAATATACATAAATTTGGAATTCATTGGCATCTTCATCTGTGTTCATAACATAATTTGGTCAATTTCCTTTTACATTTTCTCGCTTTTTTCATTCCTCCTCGCTGTCCCTTAACCACCTTATTTATTCCACTGATATCCCTAATATTTTCATAGGATACCCCCATTTTCCCCCTTATTTTGGTCTGACATCTGCATATGAGAGAAAACATTTGTCTCTTGAGTTTGGTAGTCTGACTTACTTCACTTACCACAATGCTCTCTAGTTTCATCCATTTACCAACAAATGTCATAATTTCATTCTTGTTATGGCTGAGTAAAACTCCATTATGGGTACATACCATATTTTCTTTATCCATTCATCTGTGGATGGGCACCTGAATTGGTTCCATAACTTGGCAATTATGAATTGCACTTCTATAAATCTGAATGTGTCTGTATCACTATAGTATAATGATTTTTGCACTTTTGCATAAATACCAAGGAGTAGGCTAGCTGGGTCATTTGGTTCCATCCTAGTCTTTTAAAGAATCTCCAAATGGCTTTCCAAAGTGTTTGTCCTAATATGCATGCCCACCAACAATGTATGAGTGCACCTTTTCACCCACATCCTTGCCAGTGCCAGCATTCATTATCATTTGTATTATTGATGATTACTCTTTTAACTGGAGTAAAATGAAATCTCAGTGTAGTTTTGATTTGCATTTCCCTGATTGTTAAGGATATTGGAAAATTTTTGTTTCTTTGTTGGCTATTTGAACTTCTTTTGAAAAACACTATTTATCTAATTTTCCTATTATTTTGATTGTGCTAAATAACCCAAATGTTTGCTTTTGGTGTTAAGGTTTTTTTTAGTTCTTTATATATTCTGGATATTAATCTGCTGTCAGAGAAGTAGATGTCAAAGATTCTTTCCCATCCTGTAGACTCTTCATATTCTTAATTGTTTCCTTTGATGTGCAGAAGCTTTTTAATTTAATGCCATCCCACTTAGATTCTTGATTTTATTTCTTGAACTTTAGAGACTTGTTTAGAAAGGCAGTGCCTGTGCCAATATAGTGGAGTATTAACCCTTTTCTCTTCTAGTAGTTGCAAAGTTTCTGATCTGTTTCCTCATTTTGATCCACCCTGAGTTGACTTTTTTGCAGATGGAAATAACATAAGGGGGCTGCATTTTATCAAAGACTTTATCTGTATCTATTGAGGTTATCATGTGACTCTTGTTCTTAATTGCATTTATGTGGGGAATTACATTTATTTATTGGTGTATGTTCAAATAATCCTGTATACCTGGGATGAAATCAACTTGATCATGGTATACTATCTTTTTACCAAGTTTTTTTATGTGATTTGTTAATATCTTATTAAGGAATTTTGTGTTTATGTTCATCAGAATTATTAATCTGTAGTTTTCTTTCCTTGATGTACCTTTGTATGGTTTTGGTTTCAAAGTGATACTGACTTCACAGAATGAATTCAGTTATGTTCCCTTCCTTTCTATTTCTTGGACTCATTTGAAGGAATTTGGTGTTAGTTCTTTAAAGATATGGTAGAATGTTGCTGAAAATCCATCTTATCCTGGATTTTCCTTTGTTGGAAGGGTTTTAATTGCTGTTTCAACTCATTGCTTCATATTAGATTGTTTAGATTTTCTGTATCCTTATAGTTCAATTATTGTATGTCATCTGTGTCTGGAAATTTGTCAATATCTTTATCTTTTCCAGTTTAATGTAGTGTAAGTTTTCAAAATAGTTCCTAATGATCCTTTGGATTTCAGAAGTGTGTGGTAATATTTCCTTTTTCATCTTTAACTCTGTTAATTTGGATCTTCTCTCCCTTTTGATTGGTTTATCTAAAGTTTTATCAATCTTATTTATCTTTTCAAAGAACCAACTGTTTGTTAAATTGATGCTTTGCATTATTATTTCCTTAAATTTCTCTGATTTTAGCTCTAATTCACTAATTCTCATTTTGGAATTAGTTTGTTTCTTCTCTTGGGCCTTGAGGTGGAACATTAGATTATTTATTTGGAATTTTTCTTTTTTCTTTTTTCATTTATGTAGGCACTCAGTGCTATTTTACTCTTAGAACTACCTTCACACTGTCCTAGAGGTTGTGATGTGTTATGCCTCTATTTCTAATAATTTTTAAAAATTTTTCCCTTGATTTCTTCTATGACCCATTTCTCATTCTGGAGTATATTATTTATTCTCCAGTACTGAAATGATTTGAGGTTTTTATCTTATTATTGGTTTATAATTTCATTCCATTAAAATCCGATATGTTTGAAGGAATTATCTCTTTCCTTTTATTTGTATTTTCTTTCTTTTTTATTTATTTATTTTTTTATTCGTTAAACATAGTCTTACAATTAGGAGGGATTCATCATCAAACAATCAAGAACAAAAGTATAATGACAGAGCAAGCCAAGGATGGTGCCATTCCATGGTTTACCTAACCCTTGGGTTCCCCATAGTTCCATGTTTCCCCCTACTTAACCCCCAAGTTAATTGGACTTCTCATGGAAATCAGAGGTTCCCCTCTGATTAGATTCCCCCATACTACCTTCCTACGGTCTCCTTTGTCGCTCCTCACAGGGTTCTGGAGCGGGGAGCAGGTAGAACGGCCTCGGCGGACCTTAGCCGTTCCCTGGGGCCGCAGGACACTGGGAACCAGGTGCCGACAGGACAGGGCTGGGGACCGGGGAAGAGGAGTCACTCCCCGCAGCGTTCCTGAGCGAGGAGCGGGCAGGACGACCTAGCAAGCCTGGGCCGTCTCTGAGGGGCCGAGTCAGGAAGGGGATGGGGCAAGGAGTCACTCCCTGCTGCACTCCAGAGCAAGGAACGGGCAGAACGACCCAGCAGGCCTGGGCCGTCCTCCGAGGGGCTGAGTTAGGAAGGGTTGGGGAGCCGGGAACAAGGGGGCGAACGCCGGCGGCTGGAACACGGGACCTGCATCTTCTACTGCTGCTGATCTTTCTGACGTCTCTGCTGATCTCTCCAGTTCTATGCGTCTTCTCTGCTTTCTTCCTTCAGGACAGGGCTGCTTTCCTCCTGGCTGCCTTCTTCTCTGGTTTTATGCTTTCTCTTTGGCTGCTTCCTTCTTTGGCTGCTTCCTTACCTGACTAGCTGCTACTCTATTTATCCGTTAGAGCAACCAATAGGGGCACAGTGCAAACACATTTCTCCAATTGTAACAAATGAGTGGCCTAATAGCTTAGTCATGCGGTCAGGCAATTTGCTAATTACAAGCCAGCTGGACCCCTTAGAGTTGTTTACCACCAATTCTTTTACAAGCCAGCTGGGCCTCATGTTCCCAACATCCTTGATATCCTTCCTATACCCTTCCACCCTCCCTGCCCCCCTCCCTACATCCCCCAGCATCCTAGGAAAGGTTTGCCACAATCGTGTAAAAATTCATAAATGTTGAGGTAATTGTTAGGTTAGCCATCTATTGTACTGTTTCCACTTGTATTCTAGCTTCCACAATTGAGAGAAAACTTTCAGCCCTTGAGTCTCCCAGATTGGGATATTTCAATTAGCATAGTTTTTTCCATCTCCATCCATTTGGCTGCAAATACCATAATATCATTTTCTCTGATAGCTGAGTAGTATTCCATTGTATATATGTACCAAAGTTTTTGAATCCACTCATCAAGTGAGGGGCATCTGGGTTGGTTCCATAATTTAGTTATAGTAAATTGAGCTGCTATAAACATTGAAGAAGCTGTATCTCGATAATATGCCAATACTAGTTCTTTTGGGAAGATACCCAGGAGTGGGATAGCTGGGTCGAAAGATGATTCCAGCCCTAATTTTTTGAGGAGTATCCACACTGCTTTCCAAGTGGCTGTACAGCAATACAACAGTGTTCCTCTTTTTCCGCATCCCTTCCAGTATCTGTCATTGTTTATATTCTTCATTTTTGCCACTCTGACCAGAGTGAGGTGGAATCTCAGCGAAGTTTTGATTTGCATTTCTCTTATTGCTGGTAATGTAGAGCATTTTCTCATATGTTTAGGGGATTTTTGGACTTCCTCCATTGAGAAGCTTCTTTTTAGTTCCATAGCCCACTTATTAATTGGTTTATTTGTGATTTTGGTGTTTAGTTTTTTGAGTTCTTTTTATATTCTGGATATTAGCCCTCTGTCCAAGGTGTAGTAGGCAAAACTTTTCTCCCATTCTATAGGTTCTCTCTTGAGACTCTTCACTAAATCTTTAGCTATGCAAAAGTTTTTTTAGTTTAATTGCCTCCCATGCATTTATTTTTGACTTTACTGTGTGTGCCATAGGAGTCTTGTTAAGGAAGGCAGTGCCAACCCCTATTTCATGTAATGTTGATCCTACTTCTTTTTCAAGCAACTATAACGTTGCTGGTTTAATATCCAGATCTTTGAAACATTTTGATTTAATTTTTGTTCAGGGTGAAAGGTAAGGATACAATTTCAGTTGTCTGCATATGGCTGTCCAATTTGTCCAACACCATTTGTTGAACAGGCTATCATTCTTCCACACTATGCTTTTGCCCTCTTTATCAAATATCAGATAGGTAAACGTGTATGAGGGTTCATCTCAGAATCCTCTCTTCTATTCCATTGGTCTTCAATTCTGTTTTGATATCAATACCATGGTGTTTTTGTTACTATAGCCCTATAATATAATTTCAGGTCAGGAATTGAGATACCCCCTGCTTCATCCTTCTTGCTGAATAGTGTTTTGCTTATTCTGTGTCTTCTGTTATTCCATACGAATTTGAGTATTGCTTTTTCTATATCCGTGAAGAATGATATTGGTATCTTGATGGGGATTGCATTAAATCTGTATAGGGCCTTGGGTAGAATGGCTATTTGATGATATTGACTCTACCTAACCATGAACATGGAATATTTTTCCATCTACTCAGATCTTCTGCAATTTCTTTTTTTAAAGTTCGATAGTTTTTGTTGTAGAGGTCTTTAACATCCTTTGTAAGATTTATGCCTAAGTATTTTATTTTTTTGGAGGAGATGGTGAATGGGACAGATTTCCTGTTTTCTTCTTCCATGGACTTGTTGCTGGAGTATAGGAAAGCTAATGATTTATTGGTGTTGATCTGATAGCCAGCCACTTTGCTGAAATCATTTATAAGCTCCAGAAGTCTTCTGGTCAAGCTTATAGGATCCTCTAGGTAGAGGATCATGTCTTCAGCAAATAGAGACAACTTGACTTCCTCTTTCCCTATTCAAATTCCTTTGATTTCCTTCTCCTGTCTGATAGCTCTGGCAAGGGTTTCAAGGACTATATTGAATAAGAGTGGTAAAAGTGGACAATCTTGTCTTGTTCCTAAATTCAATGGAAATGCTTTCAGTCTTTCTTCATTTAGCATAATGTTGGCTATGGGTGTGTCATAAATGGATCTTACATAGTTAAAATATCTTTCCTTGATCCTATCCTCTCCAGAGTTTTGAGCATAAAAGGGTGTTGAATTTTATCAGAGGCCTTTTCTGCATCAATTGAGACGATTATATGATTTCTATTTTTAATTCTGTTTAGGTGGTGAAATTACATTTATTGATTTTCAAATTTTGAACCAGCCTGGTTTTCTTGGAATGAAGACCACTTGATCATGATGTATTATCTTTTTAATGCAATTTTGGATCTGATTTAGCTAGAATTTTATTAAGGATTTTTCCATCTATGTTAATCAAGGAAATTGGTCTGTAGTTTTCTTTTCTTGATGTGTCTTTGTTGGATTTTGGTATCGGTTTTATATTTGCTTCATAAAAAGTGTTTGGTAGTGCTCCAACCCTTTCAATTTCATCAAAAAGCTTATAGAAGATCAGTGTTAATTCTTTTGTAAAAATTTGGTAGAATTCTGCCATGAATCCATCAGGTCCAGGGCTTTTCTTTTTTGGAAGGCCTTTGATTGCAGCTTTGATTTCGGTACCTGAAATAGGTTGGTTTAGATTTTCAATGTCTTCCAGTTAATCTGGGGGTGTCATATGTGGCCATTATCTCCCAGATTATGAAACTTGGCAGTGTATAAATTTTCAAAATAAGTTCTGATAATGTTCTGGATTTTGGTTGGGTCTGTGGTGACATCTCCATTTTTGTCTTTGATTTTGTTGATTTGCTTCACTTTATTCTTCTTTTTGGTGAGGTTGGCAAGGGGTCTGTCGATCTGATTTATTTTTTCAAAGAAACAGCTCTTTGTTTTGTTGATAATAGGTATCTTTTTTTTGTTCTCAATTTCATTGATTTCAGTTCTGATTTTAGTTATTTCCTGTCTTCTATTAGCTTTGGGATTGGATTGTTCATCTTTTTGCAGGAGTTTGAGTTAGAGCATAAGACTATTTATTTGGGCTCTTTCGAGATTTTTGATGTATACATTCAGTGCTATAAATTTACCTCTTAAGAATACTTTCATACTCCCAGAGATTTTGATATGTCATTTCATCATTCATATTCATTTACAAGAATTTGTTGATTTGTAATCTCATTTTCTTTTATCCATTCTTTGTTTAAGAGGGTATTATTCAATTTCCAAGTATTAAGAGTATCTTCTGTTGTTTTTCTTATTATTGATTGCTCAGATCATGGCATTGTGGTCTGACAGGACACATGGGACTATCTCAGCTTTTTTGTATTTGTTAAGGTTAGCTCTGTGGACGAGGATGTGGTCTGTTTTTCAGAAGGATCCGTGAGCTGCTGAGAAGAAGTTAAATTCAGCCGATTTAGGATGGAATATTCTGTAGATGTCTGTTAAACCCAATTGTTTAATAGAGTTGTTCAGATTGGAGATATCTTTGTTGATTTTTTGTTTCAATGATCTGTCCAATGTTGATAATGGTGTATTGAAGTCCCCCAGTATCATTGTGCTGAGATCCATGAGGGGTTTAATGTCCTTGAGTATTTTTTCCATATATTTGAGGGAGTTGTAATTGGAGGCATTAATGTTAATTGTCATAATGTCTTCTTGGTGAATTATCCCTTTTAGTATGATGTTGTGACAATCTTTGTCCTTTCTGAGTAGTTTTGGATCAAAATTAACTTTATCAGATATTATGATTACCACACCAGTTTGCTTTTTTGGACCACAGGCCTGATAGACATTTTGCCACCCTTTCACCTTCAGTCTGTGTCTATTTTTGAGTGTGAGGTGTGTCTTCTGTAGACAACAAATTGTTGGATTTTGTTTTTTGATCCAGTAAACCAATCTGTATCTTTTAATTGGGGCTTTGAGACCATTCACATTAAGAGTTAGAATAGATATGGGAATCTGAGTCCCAGTCTTTGTGATTGTTGCTGTGTTTTGCACCATCTTGGGTCTCTTTTGTGTGTATTGTGATTTTAAACACTCCCTTGTTTAAGTGTTTAGAGAATTATTAGCATGTTCTTCTGAATGAAGAATATCCTTGAGAATATTCTGTAGTGCAGGGTTTGTGTTCATGTATCTTGATAGCTTGAATTTATCATTGAAGTATTTAATCTCTCCATCACATTTAAAGCTGAGTTTTGCAGTGTATATTATTTTTGTCTGAAAATTGTTTTCTTTCAAAGTTTGAAAAATATTGTTCCAAGCTCTTCTGGCCTTCATTGTCTGATCTGAAAAATCCATAGTAATTCTAACTGGTCTGCTTCTGAACATGATTTGGGGCTTCTCTCTAGCTGCTTTTAAAATTTTCTCTTTAGTGTCTCTGTTAATCATTTTATATATGATATGTCTCGGTGAATTGAATTTCGCATTTGGTTAGGTCTGTTTGGTGTCCTATAGGCATCTTGGATTTGATATTCTGGATCAATCCTGATATGAGGAAAATTCTGCTTGATAATTTCAATTAATATATTCTTAATGCTCCCTGTTTGTTGTTTGATGTTTTCCTCCAGCCCAAATACTCTCAGGTTATTTCTTCTCATCTCATCAAATATTACTTGGAAGTTCTGGTGATGGACTATAGGTTTCTTTTTTTGTCTTTCCTCTTTGAACTCAACATCACTCAACCTGTCTTCATTATCTGATGTACGTTCTGTGAGAGCTAAGGTTCTATTTTCTGTTGAGTTTAGTCTGCCGTTAATATCTTCAAGTGAGGATTTGATTTGGTTGACAATAATTTTCAATTCTGATAGCTCTACATCTCTCTTCAGAATTCATTTCATGGAATTGTTCCCTTATTTCCTTATAAAAGTTGTCTCTCATTACTTGAAACTGATCTCTGATCTCTTTCTTTAATTCTTTCAACTCCTTGATTGAGTTACTAATCATAGTGCTTATATATTTTTCTTGTTTTCATCTAGGACCCCACCCATGGAGTCCTTGCATGGAGAACTGTGAGGTTGAGGATGAGAGTTATTTCCCCTTTTCCTCATTTTCAGATATAGTTGTTATGGCTTGAAGACTGACAGTGAGTATTACTCTTGTAAGGGTTATTGAAGCTTCTTAGGCCTGTGCTTCGTTGGGCTGGGGTACTACTTGGGAAGCACAGACCAACAGCTGCCACTGCAGTCAATTAAGAATTATGAGCCTGTAGGTGCATATAGTATATGCAGTTTCAACTAAAACAGTTGTACAGGTGATTAGCACCTATAGGAGCAGTTTTCTTCCATGCGAATCCTCACAATATATTGAGATAGCCAGCAAATACCAGTTTTGAAGAATGACCTTCACTTCAGTTAGCAATTGTAGATGGGGGGAGTACAATCTAGAAACCCAAGGAAGTGGGGTAGGGAGGTAGTGTGGAACTTGTGACTTAGAATAAACAACTAGAAAGTGTTAGCGTGAAGTTGGCTATTCAATTAGGAGTAAGGAAAAGATAGAAATGGGATGTGAGTAGGGCAAAGGCTTTGAATGAGGAAGAGAGAGAAGAGGATATGGTTTAGGAATTTACAGAGTACAGGGAAGAAGAGGTTAATGTGAGGTGTGGTTCTCCTTGACCCAAGGAGACTGAGAGCTAGTTTGCTATCTTTTTTTTTTTTTTGAGAAATTTATTTTTTGAGCAATCATACAAGTTTTTAACAAAATAATATAGAATGTATATAGATTCTGGAGATTAGATTTATCCCCAAGAGTACTCACCCAATTACCCACCCTTATCCCTCCCTTCCCCTTCCCACAATATCTCTAAAAAAGTATTAGGTTGTATACCTTATCTGGATTGAACACATGATAATAGACCACCTTTCTCAATGGCC
Source organism: Aplodontia rufa (assembly GCA_004027875.1). Lineage (NCBI taxonomy): Eukaryota > Metazoa > Chordata > Mammalia > Rodentia > Aplodontiidae > Aplodontia > Aplodontia rufa. The sequence continues at coordinate 16,623 of PVKS010036837.1, forward strand.
AGGGTCTAGTTCCACCCTCCACAGATGAGTGGAGGCATTCAACCCTTGGTTCTCTGGGTTAAGCTGATTTTACTCAGCATAATTTCTTCCATAACCATCCATTTACCTTCAAAGGCTGCAATATCATTGTTTCTAATTGCTGTGTAAAATTCCATGGTATATATGTACCAGTTTTTGGATCCATTCATCCAGTGAGGGACATCTGGGTTGTTTCCATAGTCTAGCAATAGTAAATTGAGCTGCTATGAACTTAGATATTGCTGTGTCTCTATAATGTGCTGATTCTAAATCCCCTGGAAAGATACCCAGGAGTGGAATAGCAGGGTCGTATGGTGGGCTCATCCCTAGTTTTTTGAGGATTCTCCACACTGCTTTCCAGAGGGGCTGTACCAATCTGCAGTTCCACCAACAGTGTGTTAGTGTCCCTATCTCTCCACAACCCCTCCAACAACAATTATAGTTTATTTTCTTCATTTTTGCCATTCTGACTGGCATGAGGTGATACCTTAATGTAGTTTTCATTTGCATTTCTCTGATTACTAGTGATTTAGAGCACTTTCTCATGTATTCATTGGCTTGATCAATGTCCTCTGTTGAGAAGTTTCTATTAAGCTCTTTGGCCCATTTATTAATTGGGCTGTTTGTGTTTTTGTAGTTGAGGTTTTTGAGGATTTTGTAGATTCTGGCTATGAGGCCCCTGTCAGAGAAATCATAGTCCATGATTCTCTCCATTTCCATAGGAAACCTCTTGACTCTTTTGATTGTTTCCTTGGCAGTACAAAAGCTTTTTAGCTTTATGGCATCCCACTCACAGATTTTTGACTTTACTTCCTTCACTTTAGGAGACATGTTGAGAAAGTCTTTGCCTACTCCCAAATGTTGAAGTGTTGGACCTAATTTGTCTTCCATCAACTGCAAGGTAGCTGGTTTAATTCCTAGCCCCTTGATCCATTTCAATTTGATTGTTGTGCAAAGAGAAAGATATGGGTCTAATTTCAACTTTCTGCAAGTGGCTGTCCAGTTTGTCCAGCACCATTTGTTGAAGAGGCTGTCTCTCCTCCATGTAATATTTTGTCCCCATCTGTCAAAAATCAGGTATTTAAAGATTTGAGGGTTTGTTTCAAGGTCTTCTATTCTATTCCATTGGTCTTCTTTCCTATCTTGATACCAGTACCATGCTGTCTTTGTTTCTACAGCTCTGTAGTATAGTTTTAGATCTGGTATGGCAAAACCGCCTGTTTTGTCTTTCTTGCTTAGTAGTGTTTTGTCAATTCTAGGTTTCTTATTGTTCCAAATGAATTTGAGAATTACTTTTTCTATGTCTGTAAAGAATGACATAGGTATGTTTATAGGGATAGCATTAAATATATATAAAGCTTTTGGTAGAATGACCATTTTTATTATATTAATTCTGCCTAACCAAGAGCATGGGACATCTTTCCATCTTCTTAGGTCATCTTGGATTTCATTCTTCAATGACCGATAATTTTCATTGTAGAGATCTTTGATTTCCCTTGTAAGTTTAATTCCCAAGTATTTTATTTTTTTGAATGGGACTGATTTTCTGATTTCTTCATCAGTCCTATTATTATTAGTGTATAGGAAAGCTATTGATTTATTTGCATTGATACTGTATTGTGCCACTTTGCTAAATAGGTTTATAAGTTCAAGCAGTTTACTGATGGAGTTTTTTGGATCTTCCAGATACAGGATCATGTCATCTGCAAAAAGAGAGAGTTTAACTTTCTCTCTTCCTGTTTCTATCCCTTTGATTTCTTTCTCTTGCCTAATTGCTCCATCTAGGGTCTCAAGAACAAAGAAATCACCAGCCTAAATAATTCAATAAACCAAATGAACTTAATAGAAATATATAGAATTTTCCATTCCAAGTTAGCAGAATACACCTTCTCTGCAGCACATGGATCTTTTTCCAAAATAGATAATATTCTGATTCATGAAGATAATCTCAGCAAATATAAAAAAGTAGACATCATCCCATGTGTCCTTTCAGACCACAATGCTATGACCCTAGCAATCAACAGTAATAACCATAACAGAAAACACACATATTTGTGGAGATTGAATAATACTCTTTTAAATGAAGAATGGATCCAAGAAAATATGAGAGAAGTAATCCAAAAATTCTTGGAAGAGAATGAAAATGAAGACGCACCATATCGAAACCTCTGGGACAGCATGAAAGCTTTCCTAAGGGAAAAAGTTATAGCACTGAGTGCCCACATTAAAAATGAAGAGAGATCCCAAATAAATAAGCTTATGCTTCATCTCAAAGCCCTTCAAAAGGAAGAACAATCTAACCCCAAAGCCAGCAGAAGACAGGAAATAATCAAGATCAGAGCTGAAATCAATGAAATTGAGAACAAAAAAAAAACAATAAAAAGAATTGATGAAACAAAGAGCTGGTACTTTGAAAAAAT
>PVKS010036838.1:0-19060 GCA_004027875.1 Aplodontia rufa
CAAAAACAACAACAAAAGAGAAACCTGAAAACCCACAGTAATGTTAAAAAAATAATTCGAAAATCTTATTTTTCAGCCGGAATCCCGTTAAACAAAAACAAAAACAAAAACAAAACAAAACAAAAAAAATACAAAAACAGCTCCAATAAAAACGCAGCACTAGCTGTTATGGTTCTGAGAGTTTCTGACCCTTAGATCCGGAGGTATGTATCATTTGGTGGTGTAATGAAACCCGGGATCAGGCTGGGAATTTTTCGGAGTTGAGCTTGTTTGGGGAGAAGCGGATTGGTTGAGTCCTGGCCTGGATTTTCTTAGAGGATCTCCTCTGAAGTTTTCTGTAGTAAAGGGGTATTTGACTCCCGCTGGGCAGAAGCCTGAGTTGGTTGTTTCCAGCCAATTTACACTCCAGATATTTCTTGGGTCTGGGGCTCAGAAATTGTAGGTAATCGAGTTGCTCCTTTTACAGAGGCCGTGGGACTCTGATTGATCCATGTAGAGTGGCTAGCCTGAGTCTCATTTCCTCAGTATCAATGGTGGCCCACTCTGCATGTCTTGTGATCCCCAGAGGGCTCAGGAGCTGTTTAGTGCTGTTGGCTAAGGACCTCAGGCAAAGGGCCAGGTCTTTCTAGAGTTTTTGAGTTTCTCCGTTACAAGCACTAGAAGGGGACCTGCTTGAGTTGCCCAGGACTACACAGCCTTGGCTATGTGAGGAGCTCAGAAGCTTAATTGAAGTCCAATCTGCCCCATATATTCAAAGCTTCTTGAGGCCAGTTGCACACAGGGGCTAGGGGTGGAAGACTCGCCCCACTCTCAGGGACACGTCACAATGGCGACAGGCCGCCGACTAGTTTGGTAGCAATCTCTCCCCAGCGCTTTCTGCAAGACTAGGCAAAGCAATGAGCATTCAGTTCGCAGTGGTGCTTGGTCATGAAATTCAGACCCTTCCTCCGTTTCAGATTGCAAATCTTTGCCCGGCGCGGAGAGGCCAACAGCGTGTTTCGCTGTGCCGGTCGCCCCGCCCACAGGCAAGCACGCAGCTGCTGCCACTGCTCGCAGGACCCGGTGTAAATTTGCTATTGGGCGGAAAAACTATCCGGACTTAAATCCGAGTTCATATGTATGGAGAGCAGTCAAAACCGGGAGTTCACCGTGGGCCAGTGCAGATGAATCGTCAGCATGTTTCGTTGGGCAGGTCGCCCCGCCCACCGGTAAGCGCGAAGCTGCTGCCGCAGCTCGCAGGACCCGGTGTAAATTTGTTTTTGAGCACAAAAAACTATCCAAACTTAAATCCGAGTTCATATATATGAAGAGCAGTCCAATCAGGGAGTTGGAGGCCAGATTAGGGGATCTGATTAGGGATAGCTTGGTCCCCTATGAGGAAGTTCCACTCCCACCGGGTGTGGGAGTGGCTACGCGTTTGGCACCAGCTTCCTCGTTTTTTTTTTTGTTGTTGTTATTAATGGTCTTCACTTTTCTTTTGGGGTTAAAGAATTAGGAGGGGCCAATGTTTGGGAAATTCGTCCTACCGTGGGAATCCACGTGCCGACGTGCAGCTTGAGCTGAGTCTCGGGAGCTTCACGGGGTCAGTGTCGCTGGGATAACCGCTATCTTCCTTGTCCTGATTTCAGTTATTTTATTAGTATTTTCTGTCTTTGCTGATTCTTTTCTCTTTTTTTTTTTTTTTTTTTTTTTGATACCGAAGATTGAACCCAGTGGTACTTATTCACTAAGATACGCCTCCAGCCCTTTTAATTTTTTATATTGAGATAGGTTCTTGCTAAGTTGCTTAGGGCCTTGCTAAATTGCTGAGGCTGGCTTTGAAATTGCAATCCTCCTGCCTCAGCTTCCAGAGCTTCTGGGATTATAGGCATGAGCCATCACACGTTACTGCTGATTTTTTTTTTCCTGTATTGCATTGGTTTCAAGAGGATTCATACTTATTATTTGAAGGTTTTTGTGATGAATGCTATAAAGTTTTCTCACATAATTTCAGCATCCAATTCATCCTGGCTTTGGCATGAATTCTTTTCTCATTCATGTCGTCATCATTTTGTTTCTTAGTCTGAGTGATCTTCAATAATTTTCTGGTTATTTTGGATATTACCCTTTGAGACTTTCCTACTGAACTCCACTGATACTACATGTTGTAGGAATTGGAATGTCTTTTCCTTCTTCTAGTGGTTGAGGATGGAAGATCCGTTTATATTTATTCATATTACCCTGTTAGAATTGCACTGCTACTACCTGTATACACTGGGCAGCACACTTGCATGGCATATAAATGCAAACTTGCAGAGGAATGGATTTCTATTTCTACCAGGCAGGGATTGGAAGATTAGTTCCCTGTTTGTGCCTTTAATACCACCTGCAAGGGAAATTAGAATGTGTTGTCTGCAGGGTGGGGGTGAGATGAGGGTGAAATACAAATTTGTGGATCAGTGCTACTGAATTTTATGGAATTAAAAAAAGGGAAAGTATAGATTTTTCATTAATTTTGGCTAGAGTGAGTGGATAATGCCAAAATTTATGGTTAAGTTAACCCTCTTTTCTGTCCTTTGGCTGCAAGAACAGCTTTTTCTTATAGTGTTTCTGGTTTTAATTTTGTCTGCACTACTTAGTGGTTCTGGTTTGGAGACATTGAGATGAATGTCATTGGTATCTTGATAGGGATTATTGCATTGAATCTGTACAGTGCTTTTGGCATAATGGCTATTTTAACTATATTAATTCTGCCTATCCAGGAACATGGGATGCTTTTCTATTTTCAAAGATCTTCTTCCATTTCTTTCTTCAGTGTATTATAATTTTCATAATAGAACTTTTAATTCCTTAGATTAATTCCAAAGTATTTTATATTATTTTTTGTTGAGATTATTGCAAATGGGATGGATTTCTTGATTTCTTTTTCAGCCAAATCACTGATAGAGAATAGGAAAGCTGTTTATTTAATGGTTTTGATTTTGTATCATGCACCTTTGCTAAATTCATTTATATGCTCTAGAAGACTTCTGGTGGAATTTTTTGGGTTTTCTGTGTACAGTATTATCATCAGAAAATAGAGATAGTTTGTCTTCTTCTTTTCCTATTGGTATCCCTATGATTTCCTTCAGTAGCCTCAATTCTCTGGCTAGGGTTTAGAGGACTATATTGAATGAGAGTGGTGAGAGTGGACAGCCTTGTCTTGTTATAGAATATAGTGGAAACGAGATATCCATTTAACTCAGGAGTTCTTCTGAGGGAAACAGCAACAGGGAGAACCCAAGATGGGCATCCATGATATGGCATTAGCCCTGGATAACTAAGTATATATACATTGGTTCTTGAATTTTGATAATGTTTCCCCCTCAACTGTATCTCTATATCCATCTAATAAAAAGAAAGAATATAGTGGAAATACTTTCAGTTTTTCTCCAGTTAGTATGATGTTGGCTATGGGTTTGTCATAAATGGCCTTTACAATATTAAGGTTCGTTTCTTTGATCCCTAGCTTTCCCAGTATTTTTTAATATGAATGGGTGTTGGATTTTATCAAAGGCCTTTTCTGTGTCTATTGAGATGGTCACATGGTTTTCGTTCTTAATTCTATTTAAGTGATGAATCACATTTATTATTTGCATATGTTAAACCATATGCAAATAATACCATTTTTTCCTGGAATGAAAATCACTTGGTTGTGGTATATTATCTTTTTAATTAAACTTTTAAGTTTTTGAATGTGGTTTGCTTGTATTTTATTAAGAATTTTTGCATTTATGTTCATGAGGAATATAGGTCTGCAGTTTTCTTTTTTATTAGTGCCTCATAGTGGAACATAATAATGGGATTTGTTGTCACATATTCATAGATGTACATAATACAGCAGTAGCTCTCCCTGCCCCCGCACCCCTCTACCTCCCTCTTTCTGTTCCCTGATCTCTTGCCTCTCTTTTAGGTCCTATATTTTTCCTAAAATACCCAAGTACAGTGACATAATTCTTATACCTATGAAGAACATTTTTATATACATGACTATAGTACATACAGGGATGTACTTATAAATGCTTGGAATGTACCTTGGTTTATCTCAGTTCCAACATTTCACCTTCTCCTTCCTTCCTATCATCCCTTGTTCTTTTTTGATATATTTGACAATAGGGTTAAACATTTACATTTTTGTAAAGGCATGCACTGTAGCTTATTCAAATATCTTAGGCAGTATCTTGGGACTGTATCTCATAAGTACTGACATATTGCATTTTTGTTCTATGGATCTAATACATGAGTTTGTCTACCATACTCCCAAGCCTGGGTTTAGGTCCAATCTCCACAAATGAGGGAAAACATTTGGCCCTTGTCTCTCTGGGTTTGGCTAACTTCGTTCAGCATGATTTCTTCCATTGCCATCCATTTACCTTTAATGGATGCAATAGCATTTTTTTCTAATAGCTAAGTAGAACTCCATTGAATAAATATACATATATATATATCTATCTACATATATACCACAGTTTTTTGGATTCATTCATCCAGTGAAGAGCATTTGGGTTGGTTCCACAATTTAACTGTTATAAACTGAGCTGCTATGAACATAGATTTTGCTGTATTGCTATGAAGTACTGATTCTAACTCCTCTGGGAAAATACCCAGAAGAGAGATGGGTGGGTCATATGGTGGATCCAGCCATAATTTTATTGAGGAGTCCCCACACTGTTTTCCAGAGCTGGTATACCAGTTTGCAATTCCACCAAGAGTATGCTAGTATTCCTATCTGCCCAAAACCCCTTCAGCATTTGTTATTATTTGTATTCTTCATCTTTGCCAGTCTGACTGGAGTGAAGTGAAATCTTAATTTAGTTTTGATTTGCATTTCTCTGATTGCCATTTATTTAGAAGACTTTCTCATGTATTCATTGGCTTGTTCAATTTCCTCTGTTGAGAAGTTTCTGTTTAGCTCTTTGGCCCATTTATTGATTGGATTGTTTGCGTTTTTGTTATTGAGATTTTTGAGTTCTATGTAATTGTTGGATATTAGTCCCTTGTCAGAGGGTCACAGGCCATGGTTCTCAATTCTCTTCTATTCTATAGATCTGACTGTTTTGACCAATCCCTTGGCTGAGCAAAATCTTTTTAATTTAATGGCATCCCACTCATTAATTCTTGAGTTTAATTCTTTCACTTTGGGAGTCTTGTTGAAGAAGTCATTTCTTACTCCCACATGCTGGAGTGTTGCTCCTAATTTTTCTTCTAGCAGTGGTATGGTAAATGATTTAATTCCTAGTTCTTCCATCCATTTCAATATTATTTTTGTGCAAGGTGAGAGATAAAGATTTGATTTCAACTTTGTGCAATAGCCTGTCTAGTTTGTCTGGCACCATTAGTTGAATAGGCTTTTACACCTGCATGTTATATTTTGACATCCTTTGTCAAATATCAGATGCTTAAAGGTTTGTGGATTTGTCTCAGAGTCCTCTATTCTATTCAGTTGCTCTTTATTCTTATTTTGATAAAAAGTACCATGCTGTTTTTGTTACTACAGCTCTATAGTATAGTTTTAGATCTGGTAGTATGAAACCACCTGGTTCATCATTTTTCGTTAGTAATATCTTGGCTATTCTGGGTTTCTTTTTGTTCCAAATGAATTTGAGAATTGCTTTTACTATATATGTAAATAATGGCATTGTTATCTTGATAAGGAGTACATTGAATCTTTTTAGTGTTTTTGACAGAATGGCCATTTAATTATATTAATTTTGCCTAACCAAGAGCATAGAACATTTTTTCCATCATCTCAGGTCTTCTTCAATTTCTGTCTTCAATGTTCAACAATTTTCATTGTTAAAGTGTTTTAGTTCCCTTGTTAGATGAATTCCCATATATTTTTTGCTTTTTGTGAATATTGTGAATGGGACGGATTTCCTGATTTCTTTTTCTACCCTATTATTGTTAGTGTATAGGAAAGCTGTTGATGTATGTGTATTGATATTGAATCTTGCCACTTTTCTAAATCTTTTTATAAGATCAAGCATTTGTCTGGTGGAGATTTTTCTGATCTTCCAGATATATGATGATGTTATCAGCAAAAAAGGGATAATTTGACCTCCCATCTTCCTATTCTTATCCCTTTGATGTCCGTCTGTTGCCTGATGGCTCCAACTATTCTTTTGAGGATTATATTAAATAAAAGTGGTGAGAGCAGACAGCCCTGTCTTGTTCCAAGTTTACAGGAAATGCTTTTAGCTTTTCTCCATTTAGTATTATACTAGCTGAAGTTTTTGGCATATATGGCCTTTACAAAGTTACGGTAAGATGCTTTGATCCCTATCTTTTCTAGAGTTTGAGCATAAATGGGTGCTGGATTTTATTGAAGGGCATTTTTGCATCAATTGGTATGTTCATATATTTTTTGTCCTTAATTCTGTTTAAGCGATGAATTACGTGTATTGATTTGCCTATGTTGAACCAGCTTTGCATTCCTGGAATGAAGTGTACTTCATCATGATGAACTATGTTCTTGATGTGTTTTTTAATGCAGTTTGCTAGATCTTTGTTAAAGATTTTTGCATCAATGTTCATCAGGGATGGTCTGTAATTTTTTTATTTTTATTTTTTGCTGTGTTTGTTGGTTTTGGTATCAGAGTTATGGTTGTCCCGTAAAAAGTGTTTGGGAGAGATCCCTCCTTTTAAGTTTCTTGGAATAGCTTAATAAGGAGAGGTATTAGTTCCTCCCTCACAGGAATGGTAAAATTCAGTAGAGAATCCTTCTGGTCCTGAGCTTTTCTTCTTTGGAAGGCTTTTAATTGCTATCTGCATTTCAGTGCCTGTTATTGGGTTTTTTAGGGTTTCAATATTGTCCTGCATCTATATGGGATGTTATATCTAGAAATTTGTGTTTTCCAGGTTATCTAATTTAGAAGAGTATAGATTTTCAAAATATATTCTAATAATCCATTTAATTTCTGTAGGGTCAATAAGTCACTCCCTTTTTGTTGGAGATTTTGTTGATTTGCTTTGAATCTCTCCTTTTTGTGAGATTATCTAGGGGGTCTATCAATTTTATTCATTTTTTTCAACAAACCAGCTCTTTGTTTCATCAGTTCTTTTTATTGTCTTTTTTGTTCTTAATTTCATTGATTTCAGCTCTGGTCTTGATTATTTCCCATTTCCTGCTGGGTTTGGGATTAAATTTTTCTTTCTTTTGAGGGATTTGAGATGGTGCATAAGCCTATTTATTTGACATCTCTCCCAGTTTTTAATGTAGGCACTGAGTGCTATAAAATTTTCCCTCATGAATGCTTTCATGCTGTCCCACAGGTTTTGATATATTGTATCTTGATTCTTATTCTCTTCCAAGAATTTTTTTTATTTCTGCTGTCATATCTTCTTGGATCCATTCTTCATTCGATAGGGTATTATTCAATCTCCATGTATATATGTGTTGTCTGTTATTATTTTTGCTGTTAATTGCTAGGGTCATGGCATCATGGTCTGATAGGATACGTGGAATAGTATCTACTTTTTTATATTTGCTGAGATTTCTTTTGTGAATTAGAATGTGGTCTATTTTGGAGAAGAATTCATGTGAGGCTGAGAAGAGTGTATACTGAGCCAATTAGGGGTGGGATATTCTATAGATGTCTGTTAAGTCCATTTGATATATGGAGTTGTTTATGCTGGAGATCTCTTTAGTGTTTATTTTTTTGTTTGATGATCTATCTATTGGTGATAAAGGAGTATTGAAGACTCCCAATATTATCATGTTGCATTCCATAAGTAGTTTTATGTTATGGAGTAATTTTTCCACATATTTGGGAGCATTCATGTTTGGAGAGTATATATTTATTATGGTTCTATCTTCCAGTTTTATTGTTCCCTTTAATAGAATGTAGTGGCCTTCTTTATCTCTTCTGATTAATTTATGTTTGGAATCCATCTTGTCAGATACAAGAATTGCAACACCCCCTTATTTCTTGGGCTGTACGGCTGGTAGATTTTTTTTCCTTCCATTCACCCTTCATCTGTGGATGTTATTGGCTGTAAGGTAGGCATCCTGTAAGCAGCATATTGTTGGGATTTTTTTTAAAAATTTGTATTTTTTATTAGTGCGTTATAGTTTTACATAATGTTGGGATTAATTGTCACATATTCCTAGATGCGCACAATTCAGCCATACATTTTGTTCAATACCCCCCCCCCCCATATCCCTCTACTTCCCTCCTCACTTGCCCTGATCCCTTGAATTTCTTCTGGGTTCTATATTGTTCCTAAAAATCCCAAATACAATGACATAATTCTTATACCTTTGAAGAACATTTTTATATATATGGATATATATATATATATAGATAGATAGATAGATAGATAGATAGATAGTATATATAGTGACATTTATAGTTGGTTGGAATATATCTTGCTTTATCTCAGTTCCAACATTTCCCCTTCATTGTTGGGTACGTGGTGCTGGGATTTGAACTCGCGTACTTGCATATGCCAGGCAAGCACTGCAGCTGCTGAGCCACTGCTCCAGGCCCATTCTTCATTTAATAGTGTGTTATTCAATCTCCACATATATGTGTGTTTTGTGCCATGGTTTTTGCTGTTAATTATTAGGGTCATGGCATCATGGTCTGATAGGATACATGGAATAATATGTACTTTTTTACATTTGCTGAGATTTCCTTTACGAACTAGAATATGACATATTTTGGAGAAGGATCCATGTGCTGCTGAGAAGAAGGTATACTTTGCCAATTTTGGGTGGAATATTCTGTAGATGTCTGTTAAGTCTGTTTGATTTATGGTATTGTTTAGATTGGAGATCTCTTTATTGTTTCTTTGCTCTGATGATCTCTCTTTTGATGAGAGAGGAGTATTAAAGTTTCCCAGTACTATTATGTTGAGGTCTACAAGTGGTTGTATATCTTGGAGTATTTTTTCCACATAGTTGGAAACATTGGTGTTCAGGGAGTATATATTTACTATGGTTATTTCCTCCTGTTGTATTGTTGCTTAGGATATAATGGCCTTCTTTATCTCTTTTGATTAATTTATGTTTGAAATCCAATTTGTCAGATGTAAGAATTGCAACTCCAGCTTGCTTTCTTGGGCTGTATGCCTGGTATATATTTTTTCGATCTTTTCATCCTCCATCTCTGTGTGTCACTGGCTGTAAGGTGGGTTTCCTGTAGGCTGCATATTGTTGGATTTTGTTTTTTGATCCAGTCTGCTAGTCTGTGTCTTTTGATTGGTGCATTGAGACCATTCACATTCAGTGTTAGAATTGTTATGTGGGTATGGTTCATATTCATTGTGTTTTATTAGTAAATTCTGTTCTGTCTCAGTTGTCTGTTGATAGTATGTACCTTTATTGAATTTCCTTTGTTTGTGGGTTTTGAGGAATATTAGCTTTTAACTTCTATCTGGAGTTTACCTTTGAGAATTCTTTGTATTGCTGACTTTCTGTTCACAAATGTGCAAGTTTGTTCTTATCATGCAAAGTTCTTATTTCCCCCTCAAATTTGAAGCTGAGTTTTGCTGGGTATCATATTCTTGGCTGTATGTTGTGTTCATTCAGGTGTTGAAAGATCTCCTTCCAAGATCTTCTCCTTTCCAGTATCTGAACTGAAAAGTCAAATGTGATTCTGATTGGTTTGCCTCTGAATGTGATTTGGTGTTTCTCCCTTGCTGCTTTCAGTATTCTTTTCTTGATTCCCCTATTGTACATTTTGAATATGATGTGTCTTGGTGAACTTCTCATTTGATTAGGCCTATTGGGTGTCCTTTAAGCTTCCTGGATGAGCATATCTGACTCTATTTTTATATGGGCAAAATTTTCTTTTGCATTTTCCTTGAGAATGTTACCTATCCCATTTGTTTGTGTTTCAATTTCTTCCTGTATTCCAATTAGTCTTAGATTTTTTTTCTTCTCATTTCATCCCAGACATTTAAAAAATTCTGTTCCTGCTCTGTGAGTATTTTTTCTTTTTTGTCATCTCTGCGCTCTGGCTTGCTCAGCCTGTCCTCATTGTCAGAAGTTCTTTCTTCAAGAGCTGAGGTTCTGTTTTGTATAGAAGTTAGTCTATTATTAAATTCTTCCATGGTTCCTCTCATGTCATTAAGTGCAGATTTTAGCTCTGTTACTTCCTTTTTGAGTATGTCTATTTCTTTGATAATCGAGTTTTTCATTTCTTGAGTCTTCTCACTTAGTCCCTTCATTATATCTTCTTTTAGTTCATTGTTCCTTTTAGTAATCAGATGATTGGCAATATTTTCAAGTTTTCATCTCAATCGGTGTTGGAGACTAAGCCCAACATGATGCCAGAGAAAAGAATTAGTGGTAAATAACTCTATAAAGGGCCCAGCTGGCTTGTAAAAGAATTGGTGGTAAACAACTCTAAGAGGCCCAGCTGGCTTGTAATTAGCAAACTGCCTGACCGCATGACTAAGCTATTTGGCTGCGCATTTGTTACAATTGGTTGAATGTGTTTGTACTGTATCCCTATTGGTTGTTGTAACAGATATATATCGGGCATATGGAGAGAGAGAAAAAAAGGATGACACTGGTGAGAGGAGACCTTCCCATGCAGGCGGCAGAAACGAGACAGAGTAGTAGCCACTAGCCAGAGAAGCAGCAGCGGCAGAGACAGAGGAGAGCAGCAGAAGAATCAGAGACAGAGAAGCAGCAGCAGCAGAGGCAGAGGAAGAAAGTCTAATATGCAGGCAGTAAGAGAGGAAGAAAAGCCTCGACGGTAGAAATAGGGACTCTAAAAGAGAGAAAATGTGACTAGCCTTGACTCTAAATGTAAAAGCCTCTAGTGAGAGGGGATATATATTTTAAGGCCTTGCCTCTGAAAGAGAGAAGGTGGAGAAGGAATCGCTTGGAGGCCTTTAGCTGCGGTGAAGGGAAAAATGAAGCGCTTGGAGAACTCAGGGCTAGTGGGTCTACTTCATTCCCAGTCAACTGCCGAATGAGAGCCATCCGGTTCCTGCCGCCTGGGACAGGACAAATCGGTATCTGTGACATCCTTTTGCGGGGAGTTTTAAATTCTTCATTTTGAAGAGTTTCTTGTGGATCTCTGAATTGAGATTTCCTGAGGGGAAAGTAGGCAGTTCTCCAGGTGGTTTTTCCTTGCAAGTCACCTTCTTCCACATGCTGTTTCTGCCTGGGTCCTCATGTTGCTCTTCCTTTTGGTTCCAGTCTGAAGGTTGCAAATCTGAACCTACTGGAATGGGGGACATGAGGTAGGTGGTGCTGCCCCAGACGGGGAACCTCCCCTGGTTGTTCCTGAGCAGGGCTGCTGTGGATGGGTTTTCTACCAGTAATATCCTGAGCACCTTCCGGCAGGACTTACACAGGCCCCAACAGGAACTCGGGGCATCAGGTATGCCAGGCTGCTCCAGGCGGGGAACCTCTGCTTATTGGTCCTGAGCAGGGACTGCTTCAGGCTGGGGTCCTACTGGTCATGTCCTGAGCGCCATACTGAAGGACTCATACAGGCCCCAAAAGGAACACGCTGTGTCTGGTTGGCAGGGTTGCTCCAGGTGGGGATCCTCCCCTGGTTGGTCCTGAACAGGGCTGCTCTGAACGGGGGTACTACCAGTTGTGTCCTGAGCGCCTTCTGGTGGGATTCAAATAGTCCATCTACAACTTTTTCTAAATAGAAATTGAATTATTATACAATCATAAATGCATATAAAGTAATAATATGATATGCATATATTCTTAAATCAGAATTACCCCCTAAATCCCTCCCTTTCCCCTCCTACACTTGTGCCCTTCCCCCCTCCTCCTGGATATATATCTATGATTGCCTTAGGTTATGTGTTGCTACCCCTTTGTTGGGTCTAATACATGAAATTGACTACCTTTCACATATGCCTGGGTTTAGCTCCATCTTCCAAAAATGAGAGAAAACATTCGACCCTTGCCTCTGTGGATTTGGTAACTGTTCAGCTTGATGTCTTCCATCACCATCCATTTACCTTCAAAAGTTGCAATTTCATTATTTCTAATTGCTGAGTAGAACTCCGTGGTGTATAAATAGCACAGTTTTGTATCCATTTATCCAATGAGGGGGCATCTGGGTTGGTTCCATAATTTAGCTATTATAAATTGAGCTGCTATGAATGTAGATTTTGCTGTATTGCTGTAATGTAGTGTGGTGTTTCTAACTCCTCTGAAAAAATACCCACAAGAGGGATAGCTGGATCATATGATGGGTTCATCCCTAATTTTTTTGAGTGTTCTCCACACTGCTTTCAAGAGTGGCTGTATCAGTCTGTCTACACCTTTTAATTGTTCATGTGGGAGGATAAATTTAGTCCCTGTTTTTTCATTATGACTCTGGTAGAAACTGTCATGTAATTTTCATCTTTATGAAAAGAAACAAATGATAAATCTATAGACATATATATCATTTGGTATTAAAAATAGAAGGAAAATTTGTTCTACAGGTTTTCTTATTCTTCTTTCTTACCTCTATCTATCTTTATATCTTTCTTTCTTCTTTGTCAGAGGTACATGTTATCTTTCTTTATGATACTATTAATATGTTACTAATTATTTCTTATATTGTTTTTAATCTTATTGCTTTTTTGATGCAAAACTTTTATATTTTGTGTAGTCAAATATATCAGTCTATTTGTTTATTATCTATGGGGTTTATATTATGTTTACAAGGGTTTATATATACCAAGATTATCAATGTGTTTACTTACATATTCATTTTTTACAAATGGAATGATTTTATTTATTACATTATATTGAAATCATTGTCTTACTTTGTCTTCTTGTAGGAAAGGATGTTTTTAATCAGTTAATTTGTCAATGAAATGAGATATGTTTGGATTCTGAATCCTTGTTTCATATTTTGGGAAAGAAACTGGTACCTTTTAATTTTTTGCTATCATTTTTTCCCAGTTGCAAGAATATTAAACACCTGTGCCATATAATTTAGCTTGTATGAACTAAAAGAAAACTTTTCAATTATTTAAAAAATAAAGGTAACTAAAAAGCAAAGCATTAGTTGTTATATAAGTTGATTTCTCATTTATGCATTAATATTTATGCTAATTAAAATGCTAGAATCCTTGACTTTCTTTCATTTAGACTTGGGAGACCTGGTGTTGATTGTTATTGCCAACATGAAAGTGGTGCAGCTGTCTTGCAGCTCCAATTCTTGATCAATGAGGTGAGGAATTTTTTTAAACTATTTAAACACATACAGAATTTTTTAAAACCATTTCACACGCGCGCACACACACACACAGTATTACAAATTGAATATGTGTCTCTTATCTGAAATGCTGTGGACTATTTCATGTCTTTTTCAGATTTTGGAATATGTGTTTATATACATAATGAGATATATTAGGACTGGAATCCAAGTATAAGCATGAATTTCTTTATATTTTTTATATACCTTACATACGTAGTGTGAAGGCAGTTTTACACAGTATTTTCAATGCACTTGTTTTCATTGCAACTTGTCATAGGAGGTCTAATGTGGAATTTTTGACTTTAGCATCATGTTGACACTCAAAAAATTTCCAATTTTATAACATTTGAGGTTTTAGATATTTGGATTAGGGATGCTCAATCTGTGGCAGACTTTTTTATTATTATGATTCTATGTGATATATGTCTGCAGTATTATTCATAGTTAAATTTTTCATAGAAGACCATACTCATATATTTGTTAATTTATTAAAATTTTAAGGATTTTTCTTTTAAAGAGAGAAGGACACAGAGAGAGGGAGAGACAGAATCAATTTTTATTAAGTTTTTCATATTGCTTTTGTTGCTCTGACACTTAGTTGTGTACATAGGTGCTGGGGTTTGAACCCATGTACTTGTGCATGCCACGCAAGCTCCATAACCACTGAACCACCACTCCAGTCCCTTGTAGATCCTTTTATTGTGATCTTGTAGCATATTAGTTTTTTGAAGCATACATAACAACCACCTTAACATATTTAGTCTTGTAGGCACATTTGCCATGGGATATGAAAAAGAGGGAGGGAGGTAAGGAGGAAAAAAGAAAACATCAAAAAATATTTTATTATAATAACTAATCGTTATTATGTAGAATGTCAACCATTTTTGGTTCTCAGTGTTACTCTGTAGTTCCTAGCTGAGGAATCTCAGTCCTTTGCCTTCTACATAGATATACATTAGTAGAGGTAGTTTGTTTCCATGTGTTTTGTTCTGGGTTTGATACTCTGAGGATTGTCTTCCAGGCTCCAAGTTTGCCCCTTTGCTATAACTAGGAGTAAAGAAAGATAAGTTTTCTAACTTGGTGCATTCTTTACAGTGTCTATCATGAACTACTAATCCTGATTTACCTCATACTCGATTTTGTACCTTTTCTCTTACTCCCCAGTTTTTTATCTCATGGCTGATGTTTCTGTCTGAGGTTTTAAATCATCAAAGATCTTTATAAATAGTGTTTCTGATAGCAAAGATTCATGTACTTTTTGTTTGTTTTTTTAGTACCAGCAGCACTTAACCACTAAACTACATCCCCATCCCTTTTTTATATTTTTATTTTGAGACAAGGTCTCCTCACGTTGCTCAGGGCCTTACTGAATTGCTGAGGCTGGCTTTGAACTTGGGATCCTTCTGCCTTAGCCCCCTGAGTCACTGGGATCATAGGCGTACACCACTGTGTCTGTCTAGATTCATGCTTTTGTAAATGAGTCTTTGACCCTCTGCTGATATGCTTGCTTTCATGTGTCTGGTCTCTTTTTAGTTCTATTATGCTCAGTGGTTCAATGATATTACATCCCAATTTTATCACAATTCATAATACTGAGATTCTCCATAGATTTAATCAGGTATCACCATAAGATATTGAATACATGATGCTCTATTTTATTTCATTGCCCTTGGCATGTTGTTTCTTTGGGTTTGCACATAGCCATCTACTGTAAAACACATTTTATTAATTTTATATAACATATTCTATCCTTACTCTTATTCTAAGTGAACTTCCACCTCTATGAGAAATGAAATCAATATTCTACATCTAAAAAAATCAATTATAACTTGTCAAATGCTTTCAAGCAATTTCAGTAACCTTCTAGTTTGTACATAGGAAGCACATAAATAGCTTACAAATAAATCATACAGCATATACAAGTACTGGGAAAGGTATATATAGGATACATCATATTCCATGATATAAAATTGAGTTCATGCTAAAGTGTATATATCACTATATTTTCCTTTGTACATGAGTTTTTATATATTTATGTATGAATATGCAACTTATATAAAATTTAAAATCTTAAGGGTATGCTCAATGATTTTTTAAAATAAAGCTATTTCTCTGGTAGACAAAAACCATAAGTATATAATATAAAGGGAAATATCATAAAGTATAGGAGTGCTTTGGGCTTAGGAATTCTTCAGAAGGACATTAAGATTCCTATTATCTTTTTTCTAAGTCCAAAATAAGAAATAAATTGTGGTAATTTTGGTATGGTTTTTCCTAGAATGTAAATGAGATAATCCCTTTTTTTAACATCTGTGATTGATGTTAGAAACTTATGAAAGATACTTCTAAAATAGCACTGAAAAGTATGTGAAACAGTATAGATATCTTAGAACCACCATAGTTCTGCCAGTTAAATTTCAAAGAACACAGTCAATAATCTACAGTAGTTTTAGGTTCTGCCATAGCAAGCATTGACATTTTCTGCTGTGAAACTTACCATGTTAATAAAGTTCTGATATATTTTAAGAAGATCTTATTTAACTCAGTGAAATAGTGAAATAGCAGTCATCTATCCATTCAAAACTTTTCTGCCATATTAAGTAGTAGAAAATATTCTACTATAATTCAAACAGGATTAATTTGTACTTGGTGGTATAAGATAAAAAGAATTTTGGAATTTTTTAATAGATATACCAATTTCTAGTTGAAAAATGTTTTCTTTCTTTTACAGATATTTTTGTTTATAATAGATGAAGCTCCTTATAGTGTAAGAAGCAGATTAAATTATACTAAATATACTTTTTAGGAATATATATTTTTCAACCATAAGGAAAATTCCTGCAGAAGAGAATGCTTATATAAACTATATGTTTGATTTATAAAACTGTGTTGGATATCTGTTTCTCTGTAAAGCTATATATGTGAATAGTGGAGAAAAACCAAAAATTTAAGCTGTTCTTTTCTAAAACTTTTAGTAGTTACAGTTATGCTGTATTAATCATTCCACTTTATTAGTAAATGTTGCTTGAATTAGTAGTCATCCATATGCAATAAATTCCTTCTCTCAGTATTTGTAACCTTCCTGATTAAATTATATGCAATTGTCCTTCCATATCCCACACTTTCTTTGTCATCTTTTTGTTACAGGGTGCTTTGGTCAGTGCAAGTTCAGATGATACACTTCATTTATGGAACCTTAGACAAAAAAGACCGGCTATTCTTCATTCTCTTAAATTTAACCGAGAACGGTAAGAACATATGAATGAAAGTTCTCAATGTACAACAGATTCTTTTTTTTTATTAGACGTATATAGAGATACAGTTGAGGGAGAAACATTATCAAACCAACAGTAATCAATGTATATATACTTTGCTATCCAGGGGTAATGCCAAAACATGGATAACCACCTTGGGTTTCACCTGTTGCAGTTTCCCCCAGAAGAACTCATGTGTTAAATGGGTATCATGTGGAGGAATGACAACAGCTTCTGAGATGGTTCCCCCCCTATTCCCACTCTCCAGTCTCCTATGAGTATTTCATACACCCTCTCCCCTCCCCATCCCCCTCCCTATGCCTCCAAGTATCCTAGGGAGCCATCCCCCTATTACTCTGAGAGTCATTCAATTTGAAGTATTGTTAGGTTAGCCACCTACCCTACTGCTTCCCCATATATTCTAGCATCCACACATGAGAGAAATCATTTGGCCCTTGAGTCTCTGGGATTGGGATACTTCACTAAGCATAATTCTTTCCATCTCCATCCATTTGATATCAAAAGCCATAATATCATCTTCTCTAATGGCCGAGTAGTATTCCATAGTATATATGTACCAAAGTTTTTGTATCCACTCGTCGAGTGAGGGGCATCTGTGTTGGTTCCATAGTCTAGCTATAGTAAATTGAGCTGCTATAAACATTGAGGAAGCCACATCACTATAATACGCTGATTCTAAGTCTTTTGGGAAAATACCCAGGAGTGGGATAGCTGGGTCCTAAGGTGGTTCAATTCTTAATTTTTTGAGGATTCTCCACACTGCTTTCCATAGTGGCTAAACCAGTTTGCAGTCCCACCAGCAGTGTAACAGTGCTCCTCTTTTCCCACAGCCCCTCCAGCATCTGTCGTTGTTTGTATTCTTCATTTTTGCCACTCTAACAGGAGTGAGGTGGTTTCTCATTAAAGTTTTGATTTGCATTTCCCTTATAGCTAATGATGTAGAGTATTTTTGCATATATTTATGGGCTTTCTGGACTTCCACTGGAGACAAGTTCCTTTTCAGTTCTTTAGCCCATTTATTGATTGGATTATTTGTGAGTTTGGACTTTAGTTTCTTTAGTTCCCTGTAAATTCTGGATATTAGCCCTCTGTCCGAGGTGTAGCAGGCAAAAGTTTTCTCCCATTCTGTAGGTTCTCTCTTGATGCTCTTGACTAAATCTTTAGCTGTGCAGAAACTTTTTAGTTTAATTGCTTCCCATTCATTTATTCTTGATTTTATAGCATGAGCCATAGGAGTTTTGCTAAGGAAGTAGCTGCCGACGCCTATATGCTGTAGTGTTGACCCTACTTCTTTTTCTAGGAAGTTTAAAGTTGTAGGCTTAATATCCAGGTCTTTGATCCATTTTGATTTAATTTTTGTGCAGGGTGAAAGATAAGGATCCAGCTTCAGTTGTCTACATATGGCTGTCCAGTTTGTCCAACACCATTTGTTGAACAGGCTATCTTTCTTCCACACTATGCTTTTGCCCCCTTTATCAAATATCAAATAGTTAAGAATATGGGGGTTAGTCTCAGGATCTTCTATTCGGTTCCACTGATCTTTGGTTCTGTTTTGATACCAATACCATGCTGTTTTTGCTACTACCGCTCTATAATATAATTTCAGATCAGAAATTGAGATACCCCCTATTTTTTCCTTCCTGTAGAGTAATGTTCTGGCTAGTCTGTGTCTCCTGTTATTCCATATGAACTTGAGGATTGCTTTTTCTATATCTGTGAAGAATGCCATAGGTATCTTGATGGGGATTGCATTGAATCTATATAGGGCTTTGGGTAGAATGGCCATCTTTATTATATTGATTCTGCCTAACCATGAGCATGGAATGTTTTTCCATCGGCTCAGGTCTTCTGTAATTTATTTTCTTAGTGTTTGATAGTTTTCTTTGAAGAGGTCCTTAACATATTTTGTAAGGTTAATGCCCAAGTATTTCATTTTTTTGGAGGAGATGGTGAATGGGAGAGATCTCCTGATTTCTTCTTCTGCGGATTTGTTGCTGGAGTAAAGAAATGCTAGTGATTTGCTGGAGTTGATCTTGTAGCCAGCTACTTTGCTAAAATCACCTATAAGCTCTAGGAGTTTTCTGGCCGATGTTATTGGGTCTTCTAGTTATAGAATCATGTCATCAGCAAATAGAGATAACTTAACTTTCTCTTTTCCTTTACGAATACCTTTGATTTCCTTATCTTGCCTGATAGCTCTGGCAAGGGTATCAAGGGCTATATTGAACAAGAGTGAGGAAAGCTGACATCCTTGTCTTGTTCCTGAATTCACTGGAAATGCTTTCAGTTTTTCTCCATTGAGGATAATGTTGGCTATGGGTCTGTCATAAATGGATCTGACATAGTTAAAGTATATTCCCTTGATCCTTATCTTTTCCAAAGTTTTGAGCATAAAGTGGTTTTGAATTTTATCAAGTGCTTTCTCTGCATCAATAGAGATGATTATATGATTTTTGTTTTTAATTCTGTTTATGTGGTGAATTACATTTATTGATTTGGGTATATTGAACCAGCCTGGTGTTGGTAGAATGAAGCCCACTTGATCATAATGAATTATCTTTTTAATGTGCTTTTGTATCCAATTAGCTAAAA
>PVKS010036839.1:0-19060 GCA_004027875.1 Aplodontia rufa
GGGGGGGGCACTCCTGGGGGTAATTGCAATATCCAGAATATATACACATTTTATATTATTTTGTTAAAAACTTGTATGGTTGTTCAAAAATAAAAAAATAAAAAAATGCTATATTATTTTGTTAAAAACTTGTATGGTTGTTCAAAAATAAAAAAATAAAAAAATGCTCTACAATTTGGATACTATAATAAATTTAAAATATTTCAATATCCTTAGTAAAATAATAATTCGAATTATCATTTCAAAAAAAAGAATGAGAAAAGTTTTCTTTAAAGTACTTTCAAATATTAAACTGTTCAAAAATTTAACTATAATGTATTTTTCTTAAGAGAGAGCTGTAGTGAGAGAGAGAAAGAGAGAGTCAGTTTTACTTAGCTTTTCAAATGGCTTTTGTTGCTCTGATACTTAGTTGTAAACGTGGAGCTGGGGTTCGAACCCGTGTCTTCATGCATGCCAGTCAAGTGCTGTAACTGCCAAGCTAGTCCCTATAATATATATTTTTTTTTTAGAGAGAAAGAGAGTCATTTATTTATTTATTTATTTTTTCATCTTGTTTTTGTTTTTTGACACTTCGTTGTGTATGCGGTGCTGGGGTTCAAACCTGGGTCCTCATATATGGTAGGCAAGTACTCTACAGGCAAGTACTCTACTGCTGACCCACCTCTCCAGCCCCCAAAATAATAATATAGTAATAATATATCTTCTTTCTTTCCTTTTTTTTTTTTTTTTTTTGGTACTAGGGATTGAATCCAGGGGCACTTAACCACTGAGCCACACCCCAAGTCCATTTTTATACTTTTTTAAATTTTGAGATAGGGCCTCACTTAGTTGCTGAGACTGGCTTTGAACTCATGATCATCATGTCTCAACCTCCTGAGTTGCTGAGATTATGGGCATTAGCCACTGTGCCCAACCCCATAATATATTTTTAAAACGCATTTTTTTCTGATCAATTTACTCAGTCTTGCACAAGTAATTCTTGTTCTGTCAAATCAGACAATCTATTTCTTGAAATAATAACATTTTTTAAAAATAGAGAAAACAGTATGATTATAATGAATGTTTAGCTGTGAAGGAGTTTGGAAATTCTGTCAATTTTTGCACCTTTCTAAATAAATAATAAAAAGCAGAACAAAGTCAACACAAAAGCACATAAAGTTTACTCAGGTATGATAAGAAACTTTTCATACCTGGGCAGACTATACTACCTTTTCTTAAGAGCACAATGAAAACTCCAAAACCAATTTGTCATTTTAACAAAGAAAAACCAGATTCTAGTTTTGCAGTAATGTAACAGTTGGCAGTAATGAATTCACAAGATATTTTTTTCTTTTGAATAAATCCGTCCAAACAGTCAACTTTGTCAAAATTTCAGCACATTTCATTGATCCTTTTTAGACTTGTAACTTGCAGGTATTTAAACCAAAGACATCAAGTTTTCTTCAAACTTTATATTTTTTTCTGTTTTTCCCCAAGTTGATATTTTAGAAATTTTTTTTCCATTTACTGGCATAAAACACATAACTATACTTTAGGATAGTAGTGTTTTTCCTCTGGTAATCAAAATTATAGTCCTGTTCCCTTCTTACATACATTTTTAATAACACTGATTCAATTACACTTTCAATTAGTCATATTAATTACAAATGCAACTTAACTCATAATCTTGCAGACACAGGAAAAGTAGGAAATGGACAATCATATGTAGAGTAACATAGCTCATGAATACACAATGTGTGTTCCCCTACAATTACAAGTTATTTATATATGTGATGTAAGGTGACAAAAGATATATCACATATAACTACACTACTTTTTTATTACTGCATAACGCATTGCCACAATTATTGCAGTTTAAAATAACACGGATTTATTATCTCACAGTTTCTTTAACTCAGAAGTCTGGCGTTGGCTTAGCTGAGGCCTTTACTCAGAGGCTTACTACACAGAAATCAAGATGTCTTGCTTTATTGTGATCATCTATGAGAGTTGAGACCTTTTTCTAAGCTCATTACCAGCTGTTGGTAGAATTAACTTTATTGGATCTGTATGACTGATGTCCCATTTTCTTGTTAGTAGTTGTTGGGGGTCTTTTACAATATCCAGAGACTGTCCTCAGGTCCTGTATTCCTGTTTCTCACACAACATGGTATTTTCCATCTTCAAAGTGAGCAGAGGAATCTCCTCTCTGCTGAGACAAAGTTTCACAGAAGCTTAAGTAACCATAGGAGTAAGTAGTCTATTATATTTGCAAGTATCCCTGAATTCAAAGCAGAATTATATAACGTTCTGGTCCTTAAGTGTTCATACTAAAATTTTACCTACTTCAAATGCTAAGTTCCAAATACATGTAGGTATTGTTTTCATCTTGTTACTTAATGTTCACCAGGGAATGAATACATACATACCTATGATAGTTTGCTTCATAAATTAGGCACAGATATGAATAATAGCTGCTAATAAAACAAACCTGTTGCTCCATCATATTGTAATAACATTGCCAACATCATTTCTCTTGCTATTTGCGGCTGTGATTAAATTAAATAAAGGTTACTTGAACACCAGCATTGCCATAATTTACAGTTGATTGGATGACCCACATATCTACTAACTGGCTTGTAGCATCCACATCCTGGATATAATGGGCATAGGGATGATTCCCAATCTGGGTGGGACATATCTGGACAGTGTGCAATTTTTTCATGTGACTCAAAATGATGCACAATTTATAATTTATAAATTGTTTATTTTTGGGAGGTCCATGAAACTTTTTTCAAGCATGGAAGGTGAAACCACAAATGAGAAAGGAATATTGTATAGGGAATTTAGGAATTTTTTATGTGTGTATTGTACAGGGGATTGAACACATGGTCACACAAATGTGCACATGCTAGCAAAGACTCTACCACCGAGCCACTTTCCAAGACTTTTCTTAAATTTTATGTAAAGACATGGTTTCCTTAACTTCCCCAGACTGGCCTCAAACTTGTAATCCTACTGAGTAGCTGTGTTATAGCTACTATTATAGTTATGATTGATTTGGAGTTTAGGAAGTTTTGATTAACAACCATGTTCCATGAAAACACAACCAAACATTAGATACTTAAAATATACCTTTTCAACTTACTCCACACAAAAATGTAATTAAAAATTACTCTCTGATCTAGAAAACTCCTTGAGAAGGCATACTTCTTCTATTTAAATTCTCAGATATTTTTGGATTGATAGAAGCATTTTCCTCTGTCAGCTATTCAAGATAGGAATTCTTCAATGTTAAGAAAATTTACAATCTGTAACGTAACATCCAAGGAAAGATTTCACCAGGGGGAATATAGTCATATCGTGGGCATGTATGAATATGTAACACAAATCCCATCAATATGTACAACTTTGATGCACCAATAAAAATAAATAAAAAAATTTAAAAATATTTTACCTTAATAGTAGCACAACCAGGAAAAGGGCTCTTTACTTAGAGACAAAATGTTCTAGGTCACAAAGAGCTTGCAACTTCTATTTTCCATCTTTATCCTGAGATAAATGACATACAGGCATATAAAGACATAAGAATAATTCCTATGGTGTTAAATAAATGAAAATGAACTACTTTAACTTGGCATAGTGGCATACACCTGTATCCCAGTGGCTCTGGAACCTGAGGTAGCAGAATCACAAGTTCAAGGCCAGCCTCAGCGACTGAGCAAGGCTCTGAGCTACTTAGGGAGAGACCCTATCTTGAATGCAAAAAAATATATATATATAAAAGGACTCGGGTTGTGGCTCAGTGTTAAGTGCCCTTGGGATCAATCTTCAGTACCAAAAAACAAAATTAAAAATAAATAAACCATTTTAAGTAAGCAGACCTCTAAGAAAAGGAAATTTTCACCTCAGTTCAAAATGTATACATTTAATGAGTGGTTGGAAAGGAGGGAGGATGGAAATGCTGGGGAGTTATATTGGCCAACTTATTGTTATATTGGGCACATGTATGAATATGTAACAACAAATTCCATCAATATTCACAACTATAATACACCAACAAAATATGGGAAAAACACGTACGATTCATTTTTGTTTAGTTATAAGCCGTATAGTCACTGGGATTTCCACTTTCCCTTCCATTTTCTTTGGGATGCCAAGTCCCCAACCCATAAAATTCATTAAGCAAAAGAGATACTAACAGACAACTGAAAGTTAATTATTTGATTTCAACTTTTGAAGCTTTTAC
Source organism: Aplodontia rufa (assembly GCA_004027875.1). NCBI lineage: Eukaryota > Metazoa > Chordata > Mammalia > Rodentia > Aplodontiidae > Aplodontia > Aplodontia rufa. The sequence continues at coordinate 4,229 of PVKS010036839.1, forward strand.
ACTAAAACAATAATACTTCAAACCCTATGTTAGACTGGTATTCAACCACACACAAGTACACACACTCTCAGTGTGCAGGCAAGACTGGAACCATTTCTGCCACACTCCTACTGTGAAAGAATAAACACAAAGGTGAAGCTCTAACCACCTTTCAACTAGCTTTCAGACCCAGCTAAGAGATTCTTTGTTCATTTTCTGTGTTTTAAAAGACAAAGGCATACAAGGTCATAGGTCTTGGGATGAAAGAATTCCACAAGTTAGTGTTCTGTGACCACTCAGGAAGGACTCACTGGTAGGAGCATCAGGGATCTCACAATTCCACTTCTAATTTTTCTTGACCCCTGGTCCTAGTTTCCAGCTCAATAAAGCTTTATGAGAGTAACATCTTAGTGGAACTTCTATAAATGCAGTTCTAATCCTTAAAATGTTAAAAATAAAATGCTCAAAAAATAGGAAGGATGTATCAAAATTTAACTTTCCTAAGGATGGAAACATGCATACAAAATTCAAAAGGGATTTTGAGAACTGACATTTTACATAGCCAGTGAAGAAAAGAAACAAAAAAAGTGAGATCAATGAATTGTAAACTAAATTATATTTTGTAAACTTTGGGCATAGCCTCTCCTCACTGGAAAAAAAATCATATTTTATCAGTTTTACAGATGGTAAAATATTGAAGCCCCAAGCAATTATGCAAAGTTGCATTCCTGCAGAGTGAGATAACCCAGAAAATGCAATAATATAGCCTTTAATGAATACACAGCTATATGCTACCTTATTTTCATATTTTGATAGTTGTATGAACCTACACAAGGGATTTTTTACTATAACACACAATTCATATATGTTGTTATGTACATGCCTATATGTATATTGCTATGTACAGCAAATTTATTCATGATGAAAAGATAATAAAAGCCCACTAATTTCCAACTAAAGCCAGAGATGAGGAAATGGCAGCACAATAATATTTCTGAAGTCTTTTTGTAAATCACTAATTCCAACTCTCTCTCTATTTTCATTCAGGGGAAAGTGCTTGCCAGACTTTCATGTTTATTATTATTTTGTGGTCATAGTGTTTGTAAATGTCTATGTGGTACTTAACCACATTCTACTTGGTTTGATGTGTTTCACACTACACATTTAGATGCATTGTGTTATTTATTAGCTGAATGAATTTAAGATTTATACATTCTGATCCATATTACTGTATTTTATTTATATTTACTATATGAATATTTTTAATTTTGTTTGCCGTTTTCCTATTAATGAAAAATAATTTCATTTTTTTCCTATCATAAATGGATTTTCTGGATATTATCTAGTGAAAAATTAATAAATATTTAATAAGTAGTGTAGGATAATAAGTTAATATTCTCAACTTCACAGAATATTAACAAAAGGATGGTCAAATTATTTGCACATTTTTTATTCTCAAGGAAAACATTTAAACATTGTTTTAATTTACTTTGCGTTCTTACATTTTATTTTTTATAACATATGTAGAAGAAAGTATATGAAAATGTCAATAACCAAAGAAGACCAAGATAGTACCCGCAGTGAAATAACTTAAATTTATTAGTTTTATCAATGAGGAACAATGTATAATTTAGGGAATCATGGGGTATCTCAGTAAAACAGTGTTATGGGAAAAAAAAAAACTATGATACAGGCTCCTTGTTGTTTAATTTGAGGAGTAAGGAAGGAAGAAAAGGCTAAACCTGGATTGAAAGTGTGGAAAATTGTAATGTTGGGCCTCTCAATGAGTTATATACGTAGGAGTATAGATAGAATAAGGATAAAGCTATCACTGATAATAAAGCAGCATTCCTCCATGAGAATAATGGATGTCTGTTGGCATTTTATGAATTGTCTAATGATATTATTATTATGTCACTTTACCCTGTTCTCAAATTAACATCATTTGCTATAAATATTCTGATACATTGTTGCACTTAACAATAGAACAGAATAATTTAGATTTGAGTATTAGATTAATTTGTAAAATTGAGTGTTAATTTGGGTATTGTATTAGTTCTTGAATATCAAGGTCTTCTATTTTTCTCCTTTTAAACAAAACTATCACAAAGTTTAGGAAAAAACACCTGGAAGTATATATCTGCAGGGTTCTTCTATTAGCCACAAGGTGGTATATTCTTGCATGAAGTTAGAGTGTGATAAATTAAAATTATATATAAATCCTAAAAAACAACAAAAACAATGATGTAACTAGTAAGGCAACAAAAATACAATGTAATTTTAAAAAGTACTTGATTTATTTAAAAGACACCAGATAAAGAAGAAAAATTAGAAAAAAAGATCAAATCTAGCAATGTCAGTAATTCAGTTAAAGTGAATGAACATCACTTGAATTAAAAGATATGGAATGTCATAAGGTATAAGAAAAGCAATACCTGACTACATATTGGCTCAAGAAACTCACTTTAAAAATACAAGTAGCAATAGGGTCAAAGTAAAATGATGAAAAAAGATGTCACACCATATTTGTCAAATGACAGTATAGGAAACCCTATTAGAGCATGGGGAACCTTGCCTATGATGCTGGGTGATGAAGGGAGGGGGGCAAGGAGGGGGATAAGAATAAGAGGGATATTAAGGCAGCTGGAAGGAGGGAGTAGGGGGATTATCAACCCAGTGGGGAACCTTCAACTTTCAAGAGAAGCCCAACTAACACAGTTGGGGGTGTAAAGTAGAGGAATATTTGAGCAGATAAAGTGAGTGGCCACACAATGAACAAGGTATCAGTTTACAAAAGAAAAATCCTAGATGATTAAGCATATACTAATAAGGATTTAAAATACTTAAGCAAAGCCACAGTCACACAAACCTGTAATCCCAATGACTCAGGAGGCTGATAGGAGGATTGCAAGTTCAAAGTCCGATTCAGCAATTGAATAAGTCCTTGTCATAAAATAAAAAGTGAAAAGGGCTGGGGATACAGCTCAGGGATAAAGTGTCCTTGGATTCAATCCCTAGTACTAAAAACCAACAAACAAACTTAAGCAAAAACTGATAGCATCAAGGAGAAATAAATCAATGTACAATAGTATTTCTATAATGCAAATCCCTTCTCTCAATAATAGAGAGAATAGATAGGTAGGAAAAACAGAAGACTGGAATGCTATTGACCAAGTTGAACAAACTGACATTCATAGAACTCTTCTCCCAAAAGCTGCAGAATGTCCTCTGCTAAAATGTGTACGGAACATTTTCCAATAACATTCATCATATTCTATGCCATAACATAAAGTTAGATACATTTAAATGGGTTCAAGTAATGTAAAATAAAGTATGTTCTCATAAAAGAATTAAATGAAAAATCATTTTTGAAAGACACCTCAAAAATGCAAAAATATTTATAAATTAAAAAACTTCTAAAAAACACATATCTCAAAGTAGAATCAAGAGAAAATTTAGAAATATTTTAAGCATAGTGAAAATGAGAGCATGATACACCTAATTTGTTGAATACAGGCACACTTAGAGGAAAATTTGTAACAGTGTATCAACAGATACCTAAATTAGTAGATAAATATCTCAGAATGTTCTGCATCACTATTGCTTTGAGGAACTAGGAGAACAAGAGTGGATGAACTAGAAAGAGCACAAATTAAAGAAAATAATAAAATTCATAGTGGAAATCAGAGTACAGAAAACAAGTACGTAAACACACTAAAAATAAAAGTTTGTTATGTTGGAATAGTGAAATAGATTAAAACTTTCCCAGACTTATAAGAATGAGAGAGAAGGACTGGAGTTGTGGCTCAGCAATTGGAGAGCTTGCCTGGCATGCTTAAGGACCCTGGTTTAAACCTCAGCACCATATATACAACTAAGTGTCAAAGAAAAAAAAGGTCAGATGAAAAACTAAAGTTGATTCTTTATCTCACTTTCAGTTTCTTCCCGCCTCCCCTTAAAAAAGAGAGAGAAAGAAAAAAAAAGCAAAAAACAAAAAGACAAATATCAGGAAATAGAGAGGTGCTACGTAGAGTACCATGAAAACTATAAACTCTTTAGGGATAAATCAGACGAAGAATTGTCAAGATCCATACACAGTGAAAGCCATAAAACACAACTTAAAGAAATTAAAGAAGGCCTAAATGAATCCACAGATATTCAAAGTTCACAGAACAAGTATTCAGCAGATTTATGAATTCAATTCTTCCTAAAGAGACCACCAGATTCCATATTATCCTAGTCAGATTATTAGCATGTTTTTTGTTTATAAATAAACCAACTGAAATTCATACTGAAATGCACATGGTCAAGAGAAAGCCAGAGTTTCTAATATATAACAAAGTTGAAAGGTATATGATAAAATTACAGTAATCAACAGAATGTGGCACTGGAAGAAAGACAGATTACTACCCAAATAGAACAGAACGGAACAAAAAGAACGGAATAGATGAATATAAAATTCAGAGTTAGACATTCCTATAATGGTCAATTGACGTTTGTCACAAGTGCAATCCAGTGGATCCAATATTACTCTTTTCAGCCATAACAATAATTCTGGACCATGGAAGACAATACCTGAAAAACAAAAATGAAACCAAAGCAAAACAAAATAAAATAAAGCTACAAACCATAATTTGCGTGAAAAAAAAATTTAAATGGATTTAAGCCTAACATAAAATAAATAACTTAAAACTCCTAGAAAAACACATAAGGGAAAATATTTTGTGACTTTTCATTAACCCGAATTTTCTTCCAAATGACACAAAAATCAGAATCACTGAAAGAGAAAAATGACACATTATCTTCCTAAGTATCAAGAAATTGTATTTCCCAAAAGAAACAAATAAGGGAATAAACCCAAACTTCACAAAACCACAGAGAGAGATATTTTTAAATAATGAACCTAGTAGTATAGTTCCATTCTAAAAATAAAAGATTCTCAAAATTCAAAAATAAGAAAACAACATAATTTTTTTAAGTTGGCAAATGCTTTATTCTGGCACTTAGCTAGTGAAGATGTATGGGTGCCAAATGAGCATAGTAATATATGTTCAAAACTCTTTGTCCTTAGGGAAATGAGTTTAATTTTTCTCCAATGGGTTTTAATTCCAATAAGCCTAATAAAATGCCTTCAATTCTACCTAAAGAAACATAACCTAGTGCTAGTGAAGATGTAAAGGAACTAAGTCACTTATAAAACTAAAATCACCACTTTGGAACAAGGAAGAAGGTAATACAATAGAGTTTGTTAAAAGATAAACCCTTGATTATCATATGACTCAAGAAAGTCTATTTCTAGGTGTTTCCTGAAAACTTACGTTCATCTAGAGATTTCTATGCAAAATATCACAGCAGCTTTATTTAGAGTAGATAGTCCAAAATTATAAAAATGTAAGTATTATCAAGTAGTGAATTGATAAACACATAGTAGCTTATCCATATGATGGTATATTGCCTAGAAATAAAGAATTTGTAAAATATCAGCATATACAACATGTATCAATCTCAAAATACTTATGCTGCATAAAAGACACCAGAGAAAAATGAGCTCACCTTATTCTAATTTCACATGTATAACATTCTGGGAAATGCAAGCTAATATAGTATATAATGATAGAAGTTAGATACTGGGATAACTGAGGACTGGGGTGAAAGGTTGAAGGATGGTGATGGAAGGGATGAGTGGCAGACTTATTATCTTGATCAGAGTGATGGTTTTAAATACTTATTCATTCATTAAACTTGCCAAATTGTTCACTTTAAACATTTATAGATAAATCTTACCTCCACAAAATCATTTAAATAATATGTGTTTCTTTTGAACATGAAGTAGAGCATCCAAGGTAACTAATAAAGTATTGTTAGCTGTAGGTTTTTCCATTTCTCTGAAACATCAAGTCTATGTCTAGTTTTAGGGCCAGTGCAACATCTCCCTTTAGGATTCTAATGCCCTGAATAATACATTCATTATATATCTATTGTAATTTACCCAACTTGTAAATGATTTGCTTTTTAGAATGTCTAGATGTCATAAGTAGATATCCTACATGATGGATGTGGGCACAAGAGTTTCTCTGTGTGTGTAAAACACTGAAGACTCATATGAGTTGATATGATTCTTCTGGAACCCTGGTAGAAGAGGAAGGAGATCTTTGACAAAATTTAGAAATTTGTAAAGTTTTCCAAGGGATTACTGCAAGTCTTTTCACCTATGAAAGGATTTGCAGATTGATACAGAGAAGAAAATACTTGTTTTAGGAATATTTGTTTCTTTTTCTATGAAAGATGGGAATCCTCAGAGGTAGCTACAGAAAAAAAAAAGTAGACTAAAACTAAAGCTCAGCAGAATTATTCTGGATCATAAAGTGAATAGAAAAAGATTAACACAGACGGAGAGAGAGAGTAATTAAAAACTAGAAAATTTGTAAAACTTCAGATATGTAGAAAATAAGAAAACTCTAAATCAGAGCTCTGATATGCTCAGAATCTCAGATTCAAGATTTTCTTCTACCAATTACTAAATATAAAGTTGAAAAAAACTACTTATTAAATCTTAAAATCAGTTTTCCTCTTGTAAATTGTCATTGGGTAATACACATAATATGTAAGTTTTATATCATTATTTTTGTTGTGGTTATTGAAAAGGATAAACAGTGACTTTCAAACATTTTGCACATGCAAAATTATACTACATCAAAAACAGAGGTGCACACACAAACACATGCATGCACACACACACACATACAGACATGATATGAAATGGAAATAAATGTTAGAATAGTTCCTAATCTTACTAAAGATCACAAAATGATGAACTCTGAAATTATATATATATATATATATATATATATATATATATATATACACTATATTCGATTTTGTTATCTCAGAAAATGCTATGTGAAACACACTAAAATGATTGATTGTCTGGTACAGTAAGTGGTTACAAAACAGTTTTATAAACACAAAGATAAGATACACCTGTCATTTGTACTATATTAGCAATGCTAGTTCTTTTTATTATCTAACATCTGAGGGGGTTGGCAAATTGAAACAAATATTATGCTTGGTTTAGAAATATTTTATGCTTCTTTTTCTATGAAAGATGGCAATCCCCAGAGATAGCTAAAAAAAAAAAATTAAGAAGAAGAAAGAAGGTAAAAAAGAATAAGACTGAGCAAATATATTCTGGATCACAAAGTGAACAGAAAGAGATTAACATGGAGAAAGGGAAAGAGATTAAAAACTAAGAAATTTGTGAAACTGAAGATATGTAGAAACAAGAGAAAATTTAAAATGTTAACATCACAGATACATTTACATTTTCCTACATCTCCATGGTTATGAATTCTAAAAACCAAACTTTTAGTAGATTTATAGGAATTTAGCTAGAAAAGGCTCAAATTAGAGATATATTAGTCATTAGCATCCAGAACACTTGTATATTCAATTATTTGAGTTTTTAGGTCCTTAATATAATTGTGCTTCCAAATTATATGGATGTGGAAAGGTATGCAAAGCAGGGAAAGCCTTCAATTATTCACTGAAATCTCAAATTCAATTTAAAATACTATGTATCATTTTGTTGCTTTTAAAACTGAATATATATCTACACTAGAATATTTTAAAAATTAAAAAATTCAAAAATAAGTCCATTGGGAAAATGTCCAGTAAAATAAGTCCTGCTAACAAACTCTTATGGATGTATCATAATTTGTTCACACAATTCCTTGCAGTTAGTAGAGTACTTTTCAATTTTAGCTACGTGGATTCCAAAGCAAGATTCACATGCACACACATGTTTGTGCAAAGATAAAAACTAATTTCATAAAAAATAGACAATATATTTGAAACAAAGAATAAACATCAATAATTAGTGCCTATATGTACATATGTGTATGTGCATGTATATGTGTGTGTGTGTGTGTGTGTGTGTGTGTGTGTATTGCCCCTATCTCACTGTAATTCTCATCCATTGGCCAATATATCTCCATCTCCCATCCTCTCCCAACCATCTGATCCTCTGGTAAGCACCATGCTATTTTCTGCTTCCAAGAGGTCAACATGTTTAAATTCCAACTATATGGATGTTTCAGTATTTGTATTTCTCTGGCTACCTTATTTTATCATACATAATGCTCACCAGGTTCCCCATGTTGTCACAAATGACAGTATTTCCTTTCTTTTTGTAGATAAATAGCATTCTGTTGTGTATATATGTGTCACATTTCTTTACCCATTCTTCATATCTTGGCTATTATGAATAGTGCTACAATAAAAATGGTAAAGCAGACATCTATTCAAGATATTCATTTCCTTTCTTTTGGACATACACTGAAGAGTGGGATTGCTGGATCACATGGCAATGGCATAAAAACAGGCACATAGACCAGTGGAACAGAATAGAGTCCAGAAATAAATCCACACATTTACAGCCAACTTCTTTCTGATAAAGTTGCCAAAAACACATATTGAGGAAAGGACAGTTTTTCAGCAAATGGGATTGGGAAAGCTACATATCTGCTTGCAAAGAATGAAATTAGACCCTTATATCCCATCATATGAAAAAATCAACTTAAAATGGATTATAGACTTAAATGTAAGATATGAAACTACTAGATGAATAATTTTTAAATGAAGATAAAATAATGTTGCAAGATGTTAAGCTTTCCAAGATTTAGAAGTACTTCTACTGAGGAAAATAGATCAGATATTTTGCATGTTATTTTTATCTCTATCTTGTTCTATCTGAACAGTTTTTTTCCTTACTTGTTATCTGTGAAATCAAACTTTAATTCCTGATCAGTTTTTGCCAGTTACTATCATTTGGATTCGTCTAATTTATTTGTCTCCCTAAAACACAACATGAGACATGACATAGAGCACGATAACCTTGAGTTACCAGGCAATTAAAATTTATTAGAATAAATGTAGAGTATAATTTAATAATTTACTATATATCTACAAAAATGCAATGTGATTTATATCTCTAAATAGGGTAAATAAAAAATTCATTCACCATGTTAATAAATTCAATATTTCAATGCCTATTTAATGTCTGATTTTTTAAATATAATTGATCCTATTAGTCAATGAGCTTTTCTGAAACTAGGACATTGTTTTTTTTTATCATTACATTTCTAGTACTTAGCACAGTCCCTGAAATACAGACAATACACAAAAAAAAATTATTTAAACAACTAAATTATTAGGTTCTAAAAATATATAAAATAAATGGAAACAATGATTTAGCCATACTGGAAAACTACATTAGAGAATTATGATCATCATTTTTTATCATTTATTTTTAAAGTCCACCTTTAAATATGAATCATAGGTAACAGAGCAGACTTCTGAAAAAAGTTTTCATACTCTTTGATATTACTGAAATTAGCTGGAATAATTCAGGGGTATAAAGAAAAGGAAAATATATAAGTTTATCAATATAAATAAACTAAATTTATTAGGGAAAATAGTGACTATATTTTCATTTAATATAAATATATTTTAAAATTAGAATCCAATAACCTAATGCTGTTTATATGCATTAGGGATATATTTCTAATTTTAGAACACATTTTATCAATGAATTCAAGGAATTCTATTCAAAGATTTCAAAGAACTCAAAGAATTCTAGTATGAATTCTTTTTCCATAAAATACAAACAGCTTTTCTGTCACATTTTCAGTTGCATTTAAGTTGTTTTAATAATGGAAAATATTCAAATGAAATCATAGTCTACAAATTATATATCCATTTTGTTTAACGTTATTTTGCAATTTTTGAGCATTATAAAAATCATTAGTATTAAACTCCTCCTGTCTCTGTTTACTCATCCATACCAGAGGGAAATTCATAGCACAAAATATATATTTTTAAGGGTGGGAATTTGACAATTTATAAAAATACTGAGAAAAACTTCACACACAATTTGCAATGCCTAAATATACTAATTTATCAATATTACCTAGAATAATAGTGTTATTTTATTAGGACCCAGATTAAACTGTAATATCAATGAAATTAAGTGATAACTCTTATAGTTCATCTCACATGAAAGAATACAGAGGGTGGTTAATTATTTAAGTTAAGTAGACAACTGAACATATCCAGGCCCTTGGTTTTATGTATTTTATATTGTTTGCTTTGATTTTATTTGTGGTATTGTTATCATCTGCTTTGCTGAAGGTGAAGAAGCTAACAGATATCTGTTATGTCTTCTTGCCTTAGAAAAAGAAAAAAAAAAAGAGTAAACTCCTTTTTCTTAAGGTCTTGCTTTCAGTAGTTGAATCCATCGTCTCCATTTATTCTGATCCTACTGATCAGAATTTAATTGCACAATGACATTATTCCTAACTACTAGCAATTCTGGGAAATGAAGTCTCTGAGTAGGTAGTTATATGCTGAGAACTTGGAACATTATCACTGAGGAGAAATAAAAATGAGATAAGGGATATTAGAAGACAATTGTCAGTCTTGGCCTCAGTCCATTTCTCCAAACATATATGTATCCACAGACACACTTCTTTATTGTTGTTTCTTTTTTAGACATACATGACATTGGAAAATACTATGTATAAAATCATGGAGCATAGCTTTTTAGAATTCAGTCCTCAGTATTTCCCTTTCCCTTCCTTCTTCCCTCCCCTGGTTCTTTTTAGTTATACATGGCAATAGAATGTACAATGACATAGTATGTTCCAATTCAGTCCTCACACTTGCCCTTTCCCCTCCTTTCCTCCTATCCCCTGTTCTTTCTAGATACACATAATAGATTAGTCAATGATATAATTTAAAAACTATGAAGTATAACTTATTTCAACTCCAACCCAGTATTTCCCCTCCCCCCAAACCCCATTCTTTACCCTCTAGTCTGTTGATCTTTCAATTATTTACTAATAGTTTGTTTTAAATTTAGTGACTTCTGGATGAACATATTGATTTGATTCACTATGGTATATTCATATATGAACACAGGAAAGTTAAGTCTGATTCATTCCATGAACTTTCCCTATCTAATCCCTACTTCCTCCATTTCCTTCCGTTTTGTCTATTCCCCTTATTTTGGGTTAGCTTCCACGTATCACAAAGGACATTCAAATTTTGGCTTTTTTGAGACTGTCTTATTTCACTTAGCATCATCTTAAGTTCCATCCATTTGATAGTAAATCCCATAAATTCATTCTTCCTTATGGCTGAGTAATAGTCCATTATGTGTATATACCACATTTTCTTTATGCCCTATTGAAGGGCGTCTTGGTTGGTTTCGTAGCTTAGCTATTGTGAATTGTGTTGCTATAAACATTGACACATGCACACTTCTTATATGTGTTCAACTCACTTCTCCAAAAAGAGACAATCTCAAAATTCCACATCCGTCTTTAAATTCATTATTTCTGAACAATATGGAGAAGTGTAGTGTTTTCTACTAGATCTGGATATATAAATCTCTGTTTTTCTGGAAGCTATAAACTAAAGCCTGTATTTTCAGCCTTACACATATGTAACTAATGCAGACTACTGGCACAGGAGCTATATAACTTCAATAAAAACTCTCAGTCTGAAAATATCGATTTTAAGAAGATAAGAATGGGCATGGATTGGGGGAACACAGCAGCTTTTCCATAGTAGTTATTAAATTCTGAATTGTGGAAAATACAAATACTTCCTAATCTGACATATGGACTTCTCCTTCTATACTAATAATATTTTTTAAAATAAACATACCTGTTCACTGTCCTTTATAGTCTATAACTTTGCCATCTAGAAGTTTCTTGCCCATCATTTTCCTGCATTGCAACATCAGATCCCGTGCTGTGCACACGTTCATCTGCAGCCACACAGCTAACCCAACCTGCTCCTTTGGGGAGAGTTATAGGATCAGAGGTTGCAAGTCGCTTTAGGAATTAAAAAATCTCAGGTATTGAGGTGATTTGTCCAAGTTTTGGCAATATGTTAATCAAAAAACTTAATAATTTCTGGGTTACTCAATGTAAATCAGTTTTAAATGTAATTTACTAAGGCTAAATTTATTATCTAAATTTTTTAAGTATAAAAATTTACTCTCTTTCCTCTTCTCATCTTATGCTCTTTTGTCATCTAATGAAATCTAACTTGTGGCCATTGAAGCACTAAATGGGAGGATGTTTGTCAGGGGCTGGATCCTGTTGTTTGGTAGAAGACATTAAAGGGAGGTATTTGAGAAAAAGTCGGAGCTTCTCTCCTTATTCTCTCCCTAATCGCTAGCTCCCTCCTCCACAACACTGTGATACTTCAGATTGCAAGGTGTAAAGGTCCAGTAGGATTAGACTACAGGCAGCTGAGAAACTAACCCAAACTGTTTACAAAACATGAAACTGCCTGAGTTTGGATGACATTGCTGGTTTCTGAAATTAAATACTACTTAACTGTACTTTGTCATTCAGTTGGCTTTGCTTGATGTTTCTTCTCAATTAGATTCATATTATATACTTTTAGTATAACTATAATAATCATACCATATTTATGATGTGTCAAAAACTATTTATGTATATATGAATGTTTATGCGTGTTCATATATATGTATATATTTGTACTTACATATATATAAATGAACCATGCCATAACATAGTAGCAAAGACCAAAGGCTAGGTGGCTTGGTGGTTTAGACAAAAGGAATTTATTGTTTCACAAAATTTTGGAATTAAAAATCTGAGATTCAAGGTTTTGGCAGAGTTGTTTTTTTCTGAGTCCTTTCTCCTTGGCTTGTTGATGGCTGCCTTCTCCCTCTATCTTAATTATTCTTCTATTGATAATAAGAATTACTTGAGATGTGAGTATTCTCATATTATGTATATATCCTGCTCTCATTATACTTTAATTTCATTTATATTTATTATTCATTTATTCATATCTTATGGATTCATGTTTAGCTCTTGAATTTAATGTGTTGTAATGTATTTTTGTAATTATTTTCCCCTCAAAGTATCCCAAATTTGGCCAGTAGAAGCCTCTTTAAGTGGGAGTCTATGTCCTTAAATGTGTCTTATCATGTTTTAAACAAGTACCTACCTTTTGATTAAGATAGTTCATGTTTATCTTGCAGTTTCCTGCAGGAGTACTGCTTTCCTTTACTAGAAGGGAATATTTCAAAGTTAAAATACAGGCACTAAGATATGTTTGTTGCTATTGATATAACACTATAATCAGACCCTTTTGTATACACAGTTATGGGATATAACTAACAAATACATGTACAAATACAAACACAGATTTATACACACTCATTTACACCTACGGTTACATCTATATTTACCCATGTATACACCAAAATTCATAAATTCTCACCCATATTTCCAAATTCAATTTAACATTTCATGGATCAATCTAGTTCTCTCCTTTCCAAATTAGAAATTCTTCTCCCCCACCATGAGAAACCTAGCTTCCACCATGCCTAATGTTTTAAATTTGCATGGTGTGTTCTGTCTTCCTAGGTGTAACCAGTTTCCCTCTTCATGAGTTCAGAGCTCAAGGTGGATGATGAGGGCACCTCATGGAAGCATGGTAAGGACAGAGCAGTCCCTGAGGTTGGTGAGATTTTGTTCATGAAAGGCAACACTCTGTTGAGGGAGAATTTAATTTGAACAAGATCAAGAAGACTGCCATGATTAGAGGCAGCCTTTCATGAATCATCAAAGATAAAAGTTCTGAGAAGACAGTTAACCCATGAGGGTGGACCAGGACAGGAACATAAAGCCCAAGTGAGAAAGGATCATCCACATGGAGAAGCTGCTTAGTACGGGCTGACTGAACCTGAACAAAATGTGGAAGGGATCCACAGGATGGGATGGGAAAAATCCTTGTAAAAGGTATAAAAACTGAAACTAAGTAAGGAGAGAATGCATGCTCGTTATGACCTTAATAAGGTGCTGAGGACCTATTAGGGTGAGGAGGGCAATCACTTGGGGTATGAAACAGCAGCAAGTGGGTACAGCTCTGCCTGGGTTGTCAGACCCCAAGAATGTGAGAGAAGTAGAGTGATAGACCACATGGGCTTGCAAAGCTTAAAATATCTCCTATCTGATCCTGTACAGAAAAAATGCTGCTCTCTGACCTAGAGAATTTATAAATTCCTTCAGTAAAGTATACCTTAAAAACTTTTTATCAGCTCTTTCCAGCCGGCGCCGAGCCATGGGCATCTCTTGGGACAACTGGCACAAGCGCCGCAAGACTGAGGGCAAGAGAAAGCCCTACCACAAAAAGCGGAAGTACGAGTTGGGACGCCTTGCTGCCAACACCAAGATTGGCCCCCGCCGCATACATACAGTCCGAGTGCGAGGAGACAATAAGAAGTACCGAGCTTTGAGACTGGATGTGGGGAACTTCTCCTGGGGCTCTGAGTGTTGTACTCACAAAACAAGGATCATTGATGTTGTCTGTAATGCTTCCAATAATGAGCTAGTCCGCACCAAGACCCTGGTGAAGAACTGCATTGTACTCATTGACTGCACACCGTACAGACAATGGTACGAGTCCCACTATGCCCTGCCCATGGGCGGAAAGAAGGGGGCAAAGCTGACTCCTGAAGAGGAGGAGATTTTAAACAAGAAATGATCAAAGAAAATTCAAAAGAAATATGATGAAAGGAAGAAGAATGCTAAAATCAGCAGTCTCCTGGAGGAGCAGTTCCAGCAGGGCAAGCTTCTTGCCTGCATTGCATCAAGACCAGGGCAGTGTGGCCGAGCAGATGGCTATGTGCTAGAAGGCAAAGAGCTGGAGTTCTATCTGAGGAAAATCAAGGCCCGGAAAGGCAAATAGTCCTCCTCCCTCCTGTTTCAGCTCATGTAATAAAGGTGTTTATTGTTTTATGCCCTA
>PVKS010036840.1:0-19069 GCA_004027875.1 Aplodontia rufa
TCATCCTCCCAAACTATTTAGCACTCATTTATTCTATTCTACTGCTACCTCATATAACCATCTGACAACTGTAACAACTGAACTGAACCTATCTTCTTCCATTACATGACTCTTCCTATATACATTCATTGACTCTTCTATACTTTAATCATGATGCAATAACTGGTGTACATTATATGTTCAATAAATATTTTTAGTAATTATCTTAGTTCATTTTCTGTTGTAACAGCAAAATATCTGAGACTGGGTACTTTGTAAAGAAACAAGGTTTATTAAGCTCATTTTTCTAGATGGTAAAAAGATGACACTAGCATCTGCTTAGCTTCTTGTGAGAGCTATTTATTATACCAAGCATGGCAGAAAAAGTGGAAAGACCAGCTAGAGAGTAAAGAAGAGATCACATGGGGAAAAGGAGGAGGTACTAGGCTTACTTTTTGATAACAACTGTCCATTTTCTTGGATTCTTCATTTATCCTTTCATGAGGGTGGACCCTCCCCTTGAACGAATTAGTTCTTAAGGGTCCTATGACCTCCCAATCCTGCCATACTGGAAATCAAGCCTCAACATGAGTTTTAGTGGAGATTAATCGTATTGAAATTAAGGCAAAAATTCATGAAGTTTGAGAAAGACTCCAGTGAATCTATGGAAATCTCAAAATAAAATGAAGTTAATATAGCCAAAATGAATGCATTAAGGATATACTGAGGCCTGGAAGGCAATGGAATGAAGATCTAGAAATGAATTTTATAATACAGTGCAAGGTGCCTCTTGCACATTTGTATGAAACTTTTACATGCAGATGTTCAAAGTATTGCCATTGTCCAAATTAAAAAAAAAATGCATTGATTAGTCTCTGGGCCACTTGGAAATGTGAGTTATTTAAGTAGTGTAATGAAGGTTAGCTATAAGTCATTCTCTCATAGATTTATGAACATTATCATTCAGTCTAGAACAAAGGAACTAATGTCTAGAAGTATTGATCAAAGTACAGAGAAAGCATCACAAAAAGGAGATATTTGATTAAGTAAACCATATTTCTTTTTATCAATAAATCATGTTATAAGGGAATCACATTTTTTCCTGTTTTCACCACTATGTAATGATTAAATAGGTCACATAAAAGGATTTACTACTTGAGTTTGTGGTATTCACTGGAAGTAGCTTTTGATCAAATAATATTGACTCCAGAGATCATTAAAATGCGTGTCTACTGGGTTGGACCCGAGGGAACCCCTAACTGCCATCATAGCATATAGTAGCTTTTGTAAGAACAAGAAAGAAACACTTAGCAGGGTAGGAAATGCAATTTTGACTCTGTAAGCAAATGGAAAATTCAAGAAAAATAATACAGCAGACAAATAGTCCCATGAAGAAATCACAGTCAGAGATAGATCTAAATAAAATGTGGCTGTGCTTTGATCATGTTAAAGAGTGAAAAAATCTAGCTGGGCACAGTGGTGCCTGCTTGTAATTTCAGGAATTCAGGCAACTGAGGCCAGATGATGACAAGTTGGAGGACAGCATCAGCAGCTTAGCAAGATTCTGTCTCAAAAGCAAAACGAAAATGACTAAAGATCTGGCTCAGTTGTAGAGGGTCTCAGAGTTCAATCCCCAGCACCACAAAAATAAATATATGCATACATAAATAAATAAATAAATCTGAAGATATTATGTTATTACTTTGCTAAAATCAGAGAAAAAACATCCCATGAGCACAGTATGGAGAGATTATGAGGGAAGGGTGTGTGTGTGTGTGTTTGTGTGTGTGTTATGTTATTTTTATGCTATTATGATTTTGATTATAAGTCCACATGAATTATTATAGAACATTTGTAAAAATCCACTTCAATACTTCATGAGTTTCAATTTTCTGTATTCCAATATGACTAAAGTTCATAACAGAACTAAAGTCTGAAATGATATTTTAGTATTAGAGGTTAGAATCTCTTCATTCATATGTTTAGGTTAGAATATGCGTATGGTTAGTTTTGGAGGGGAACCTTTAAGCCTCAAAATGCTTTGTGAAACCTGGGAAATGCTTTTCATAATACATCACTTCCAACAGATTAAACACAGTCTAGCACAGGGAATGATACACATGAAGATTTAAACAGTAGCTACAGCACATACTCTAGTTTGACAAATGGAAAATGTTCCCCAACCGATCTTTCCCTTGCCTTACTCTTAAACTGTCTATGTGTTGGTAAATGTTATTTCCAGCCTCATTGCAGCCAAGAGCAGATATCTGATACTGTTCTAGTTAACATCATACAGGAAAATTCAGGGTTGAGGGGGAGGTGACAATGGTAAGGAATTCTAGAAAACTTCTGATAGAAGGGGTCAGAATTTTTTTTTGCCATTGCACATATGTTTATTTCCATATTTTCATTCTTCTTATCTTGAATTGTGTCTTGATTTTCATCATGGCAGAATTCTCCTGATAAATTTAGAAAGGTCAATATTTTCACAGAGATGCTAATCCATGCATCAGAGTGTTTATTGAAATTGATTAATTGCAAACTTTTTGCTATGTGCAAAAACATAAACAAGTTATATTTTAAACCGCTCTAAGTAGGATTTTCTGTTACATACAGCTAAATCCAAGCCAAATTGGTAAAAAGGAAATATTTCTTTACTAAATAATAAAAACCTGTCTCTTGAGTGATAGCATCTTCACCTTCCCAGTTAACAAACACAAATTATACATTCAACACTTATCACTGACAAATATATGGCAGTATTAACACGTTTACTAAAAATGTAAATAATGTCAGAGGACCACATGTGTTAATATTAAATACCAGAAAAGTGTGAACTAAATATTCTAGCCATACCATATATTTCTTAATCACTTCCTTCATTATTTAGAAATGGAAATAAACACATTTCTAGTTTTTATAGTATTAAATTTAATTAATAACCCTGAATATTTTATTTATCCTGACTATAACCCTATTCAAAACATTTGCATACAGACATATTTTATCCATGACCATATAAGAAACCTAGAACATGATTCTCCATTAGTTAGAATCAGCTAAGTACTGCTGTAAAATCAAATAATTGACTGGCAAGAAAAATAACAATGTTTTTTGCCCGTGTAAAATCCACCCTGGGTTGAGGCAATTATTTAAGGCAATGATTGCCATACTGATACTCAGTGATTGAGAATGGTTCGAGGTTTGATTTCTTCTTACTCATACAAGGATTTGATCACACTTCTCAAGACCAAAGCAACAGAGCTGGAGGATCTCATACTGAAAACTCCATACTTTAACCAAGATGTGACACATTTTAATTCTACTTTCCATGATGATGAGAACTAATCACGAGACAAGTGAAACTATGAGTGTTCAAGGAAGAGTATCTTGTGTGTGCCTTAAAACAGAAGAGCATCAAATATCTATGAACTAGCAACACATACCTGAACATTATTAGCATATATTCCCAACAAATAAACTACTAATAGTTTATAAGAAGCTCTTAATAATTTAATTTTAGTAGTTGTTTTAAAAATTGTTTTTCCAGGGAGTAACCATTAAAGCCAGCCCAAATAGCGGATAATGGCATCTCTCCAGCATTCCATCAAATACTCTCCAGAATTATTGCATATTATATTGACAGATAGCATTTATTCTAATGAATAAGTTAGATCAAATTTTGAGGTATTTTAACTCTTGCCTTTACTATTCTCGTATTTATCTGCCATTTTAGAGAATGTAGTTCAAGCAAAGTATCTGGTATAAAATTGCCCTCTCAATAGCATAGCGAAATTAACTCAATCTGTTCTGGATTGTGACTATCAATGTGCCTTCTAAACATCTTTCCTCTCTACTGTACATATATATATATATATATATATACACACACATATATATACACATATACATATATATATATATATTTTCTTTCCTGGTTAAATGAATTTTATTGCACCATGTTTTTTTCTTCTTCTTTTTCCACTTTTTTTTATTTTATTTTTGAGCAACCTTACAAGATTTTAACAAAATAATATAAAATGTGTATATATTCTGGATATTGCATTTATCCCCAGGAGTGCCCCCCCCAATTACATATATATATATATATATATATTTTAAAAATGTATGTTCTCTGACTTAACAATACTAACACTCTTGTCTAATATTAAGTATTTTCTATCCTGCATTTAAATCTTTGCATATTCATGAATGTATCTATATCTTTGTACATGTATTTACTTATTTTGTATATGTTCAATGAATGACAGCATAGAAGGCACACACAATATTTTTTTTTAAAGAGAGAGTGGGACAGTGAAGAGAGAGAGAAAGAAAATCACTTTTATTTAGTTTTTCATTTTACTTTCATTACTCTGACACTTTGTTGTCTACATGGTTCTGGGGTTTGAACCCATATCCTTGTACATGCCAGGAAAGTGCATAACTCTTGAGCCACCACGCTAGCCCCAGGCACACACACACACACACACAATACACACATCACACATACACACACACACAGATATATACATAAACATTTTTCACACATATATATAAACTTTATCTGATAAATTTTACAACATAAATAGAATTTCACTTAATTCATAGAATTTGAAATGACTAAATGAGTGTTTTCATGCTATATCCTTACAAATTTTTAGATGTTAAAAACAATTTGAATGAAAATTCTAAGATGTAATAAGAAAGACATGTTTTACCCCATTCCTGAAACAACTGAAAAAAAAAAACTATATATACACAGACTTTAATGATACTAGACATAAGATAATAATATAGTGATCTGTGAGAGGTGTAAAATATGGCAGAGTATCACTATGGCTGTCTTGAGAATCTCTTCTGTTAGCACAAGGAGAGGAAGTCCAAGTGGAACTGGGAAGAATAGTCTGATATAAGCAGATGGAGCTCAGAGTCTAAAGATATCAAGGTGCCTAGAGCCTACATGAAGAGGACTTTAAAAAGATAATAAATTCAGTAAATTAGCAGGATACAAAATTAGCATACAAAAATCAATAGATCTTTTATGATCCAATAATAAATTGAGTGCTAAAGAAATCAAGAAACAATTCCATTTACAATAGCTTCACAAAGCAAAAGAAGTAGGGATAAATCTAACCAAAGAGGTAAAAGACCTCCAAAAGAAAAAATAGGGCACTACGTAAAGCAATTGAGGAAGAGAGCAGAAGATGTTAAGATCTCCCAGATTCGTGAATGGGTAGAATTAATATTATTAAAATGATCATACTACCAAAAGCAATTGGCAGATTCAATGCAATTCCCGGAGAAAACCAATGATTTTCTCCACAGAATTAGAAAAAAATCTTAAAACTTACATAAAACAATGAAATACCCAGAATAACGAAAGCAATTATGAGCAAAAGACACGAACAGGACTCATAATACCTGACTTAGAATTATACTACAAAGCCACAGTACCAAAACCAACAAAGTACTGGCATAAAAACAGACATCTAGACCAATGTTATGGAATAGACTACTCAAAGACAAATCTGTACAGCTGTAGTCATCTGATTCTTAACAAAACTGATCAAAACACACTGAAGAAGACAGACTAACAAAGAAAACTGGATATCCATATGTACAAGAATGAAAATGGATTTCTATATTTAGCACATAGAACTTTACAAAAGTCAACTCGAAATAGAACAAAGATTTAGGTAAAAGACTAGAAAACCTACAACTGTTAAAAGAAAATAAGAGAACCACTCCAGCATAAAGGCACAAAGACTTCCTGAAAGACTCCCATAAGTCAGGAAGTAAAAGCAAAAATCAGTATATAGATGCCACCAAATGAAGAAGTTTCTGCACAGCAAAGGAAACAAGAAGAAACAACCTATACTATTGAAGAAAATCTTTACCAGCTAATACAATGGAGAATTAATATCCAGAATGTGCAAAGAACTTGAAAAAACCTCAACAGTAACAACAACAACAACAAAAAACCCAAGTAATCCATTCAATGAATAGACAAAATGAACTGAACAATCCATTCCCAAAAGAAAAGATATAATGGCCAATAATTATATGAAAAAATATTCAGCATCTTTAGCCATCAAGGAAATGCAATTCAAAACTACATTGAGATTCCTTCTCGTTCCAGTCAGAATGACAATCATCAAGAATACAAACACTAAATCCTGGCAAAAATGGAGAGTAACTGGAACTCATATACTGTTGTTTGGAATGTAAATTAGTACAATACTATGAAAATCAATATGGACATACCTCAAAAACCTAAAATTTGACCCATCATATGACCTAGCTATGCCAGTCCTTAGTATTTATCAAAAAAAAAAAAATTAGCACATTTTAATGAAACATGCATACCCTTGCTGATTGCCACACAATTCACAATAGCCGAGTTGTGGAATCAGCTTAAGTGTCAGCAGCTACCTAATAAAGAAAATGTGGTACATGTACACAATTGAGTTTTATTCAGCCATAATAAGGGACAAAATCATATAATTCATAGGAAATTGTGTGGAAGTAGAGAGGGTAATGTCAAGAAAAATAAGAGAGGCTCAAAAAGACAAATGTTACATGTTTTCTCTCATATATAGAAGATAGAGGGAGACAAAAGAAAAACAGCAATTTCATGAAATTAGAAGGAGACCATTAAGATAGAGGAATGGGATCAGGAAAAGGGAGGAGAGAGGTAAAGGGAGGTATGAGGGAGTGAAATGGATTAAATTATGTTATATACATATATGAATACTTCATGATGAAATCCAATATTATGTATAATTAATGTGAATCAATAAAAAACAATTTGACTTTTCTTATTTTTATCATTCAGTCTCTTCCTGAGTGCTAATAAATTATGATATTCATATGAAATTTCTACAATATTTTCTTCTGGTTAATAGATGAATGAATAAAGGGAAGGAGGTATGTGTACACAATACAGTTTTACTCTTCCATAAACAAGAATGAAACTATGTCATCTGCAGGGAAATGTCTTCTCCCATATGTGAAAACTAGAGCAATGTCATGAAGGTGGAAAGGAAGCCCTGTGGGTAGAGCAATGGGAAGGAAGAGAGGGGGTATAGGGGAGCATTGAGCAATAATTTTGACCAAGTATGTTATTGAAGTACAGTATATCACAATGAAATCCAATGATCTGTATAATTAATACACATCATAAGTAAACAGCTGAGCAGAAACAGACCCTGGAGCTCAATGCAGATTAGTAGAGTACTGATCATTGAATATGGTGAAGAAAGTATGCATGCCCATGAAAAACATCTGAAAATATTAGAGAATTGTGTCAGGGTATCACACAGGCCCAGGAATCCAGCCTGTTCCCACCAACCAGACTGGAGATATCCACAAGGCTTTCCATAGAACGTGTAAGAAGATCTTGCCTCGTTACTGAGAAATAATTATGCTTACAATGAGCAGCAGTTTAGAGTTACCTAAGAAATAAAAAAGTAAAACCAAAAAGATCATTTTGTTTCAATTGCAACTGAATTTCAGAACAAAGCTTAAGAATTTTTATAGGAAATCATAAATATCTAGCACAAAACAAGGTGAAATTCTCTATGTTGATCATCTCACTGTAACAAATCAGGCTTACAAAGTAGCAAGAAAACTTAAGTCTATAATGAGGAGAAAAATCAATCAATTTAAACCAACTGAGAACTAACACAGGTGTTAGAATTAGCAAGGAAGGACTTAAATAGAGTTATTATAATTGTATCCCATATGTCCAAACATTAGGGAGAGACATGGGATATATAAAAAAGAGACCCAAATTGTTTTCAAGCGATAAAACTGCAATGTCTGAGATGAACAATATGTTACACAGGCTTAGCATCAAGTCAGACATCAGAGATTAGACATATAGGAACTTTGATAACCTGAGCAGAGCCACCAAAGAAGAAACACTGGGTATAAAAGTGGCAAAGACCATCATTGGAATGCAGAAAATAAAATAAGTTTTAATACATAGAGACTCTGGAATAATGGAAAGGCTTAAAAGAAAAAAGTATTGATAAAATAATGACCACAAATTACAGATTTTAAAAAAACTACAATCTTGAGGATCCTAAGATTAACAAATGATAAACAACAAAAAATGCACAAGAAATTCAACATGCAAAAAACACACCACATCAAATTTTCAAACCTCATGATAAGAGAAAAAAAGAACTAAAATTAATGAGAAAGAAGATTCATTGTATACAAAGGAACAACAATAAGAATTGCAAGAGGTTCCTCTCTCCTCCTTCCTCCCCAAGCATACACAAAATTCAGTCAGGAAAATGAAGACACATATTTAAAGTGCTTGGAAGATAACTGTTTACCTATAATACTTATTCAAAATATATTTCAAGATAAAACTGAAATAAAGGCATTTTCTTTTATAGAAAATCTGAAAAAATAATTTTAACTTCCACTAAGAAAAATGTTGACTTCTTTCAAAATAAGCCAAATGACAACAGATGGAAATATAGATTTACGTAAGCAAAAGGAAGAGCCTGAATGCACTAACCCCCTGCGTACAACTTTTTCCTTATTTTTAATCTAACTACTTAGATAAAAAATAATAAGTAATTTTGAATTTGTATCACAGAATTCCAAGGATGAACTGTAAACTACATAATTATAGTTGTAGATACAATAATCTTTCTCAGAAAAGAGACATATCATCAGCAAGGATATAGTAGACTTGAACACTACTATCCAAGGAATTTAACTGACACTTAAGAACATTCCACCCAGCAGAATAGACATCCTCTGAAGTATGCTTGGAACAAGTGTGCTGAGAGATGATATTCTAAACCACAAAAAGTTCTATAAATTTAAAATAAATTGATACAAAATATTTTCTGAGGCCACCATACATTTAAATTAAAAACTCCATATTTTCCAAATATTTTAAACCAACTAAAGCATTCTGAATACATCTTATGTACAGGACAAAAAGGAAAGTTAGAATGCATTTGGAAATGATTGTAAATAAAATTACCACTGTCAGAAGCTCAGTAGAGCTAAGAGAAAACTAAGCTTCCAGGTGTGGTGTGTTTATTACTAATTAAAGCACTAAGCCATAAAAGAAAGAATTAAGACTTTTATCACATGCAGTGAGAGTATCAATAAATCTAAAACTTGGGAAAGTACTGACTCCTGTTCCATTTTTCCCCATGGAATAGTGTACCAGTGGAGGATCAGGTCATTCAATCCAAAGGCAGGGTTTTCTTACTGTTGAGGGAAGTAATAAGAATCTTGTGAGGGGGATGGGGCTTTGCGCATGCCTGTAACCCCAGTGACTCTGAAGGCTTCAGCAGTAGGCTCACAGACACAAAACCAGCATTAGCAACTGTTTTAGTCATCTTTTTGCTGCTGTAACTAAAGGACTGGCAAGAAAAATTTTAGAAGGAAAATGTTTATATAAGGGTTCACAAGTTCAAAAGCCTATGTCCTGAGAAGGCCAGCTGCATTCTTCAGGGATCAAGGTGAGGCTGAACATCACCGTGGCAAAAGGAGCAAAGAGAACAAGGCGTCATATCAGGAAGGAGAACAGAGTAAAACTCTACACCAGATACAGAATATATACTCCAAAGATATGCCCCAAAGACCCATGTCCAACCACACCCTACCAGCCTATAGTTGCCAGTTAATCAGGGGTTAACTTACTGATGAGTTAAGGCTTTTACAACCCAATCATTTCACCTCGGCCCTCCTGAATTGTTGCATGTGAGCCTTTGGGGTACACCTCATATTCAAACCATAATAGCAACTTAGCCAGACCCTAAACAACAGACATAGGCGAGAACCTGTCTCAAAATAAATTTTAAAAATTGGCTGAGGATATGGTTCAGTGGTTAAAGATACTTGGGTTCAATTCCAATTTCAGGTAGCATAAAAAGGAAAAAAATCCATGTGAAGGTTCTGCCCACAGTGAAAATTCATTAGTGGTGGCAAACAATGGTACTGTATCCACCCAGACTATTCATATGGCCAGACCTTAGCTGTATTCTCAGCTGTCTCTTCAGCCTTGCTTTCTGTATACTTACCTTACAAGTTTGATAATCTGGTCTTTCTATCATCTCTGTGAACATCAGGGACACCTAAGCATCCATTCTGGAAATTAAAATTAATTTTGATTGACGATCACACCAATAGTTAATTTTATTTTTCCAGTCGTTTTTTATTTTTTTATTCATTCAACATAGTATTACATATTGGAGGGAATCGTTATACTTTCATGAACACATGGATATTGACAGAGCAATCCAAGGTTGGTGCCAAATCATGCTCTCCCCGCTTTGACTTTTCCCTGTTCCCATGCTTCCCCTACTTTACCCCATGTCAGTTTTGCTTTTAATGGACATTGAGGGTTTCCAGCTGCATTGAAAACACCCCTACTCCCTCCCTCCAGCTGCATTGATATACCCACTAATCCCTCCCTCCCCTCTCTGCCCCTGTCCCTTCAACCCCCAGCATTATAGCCATAGTTTCCCCTGCTCATGTAAAAATTCATCATGTTGAGGTTATTCAGCTCAGCGAACTTTCAATCTGTCTCAGATTGTGTTTTAGCTTCCACATATGAGAGAAAACATTTGGCCCTTGAGTCTCTGAGTTTGGTATAGTTCACTCAGCATACTTTTTTCAATCTATATCCATTTGGCTGCAAATGACATGATATCATTCTCTCTAAAAGCAGAGTAGAACTCCATTGTAAATATGTACCATATTTTTTAAATCCACTTGTGCAGTGAGGAGCATCTGGGTTGGTTCCTTAATTTAGCTATAGCAAATTGAGCTGCTATAAACATTAATGTGGCTGTGTCTCTGTAATATGCCAATTCTAACTCTTTTGGGAAAATATCCAGGAGAGAGATAGCTGGGTCAAAAGGTGGTACCAGGCCTACGTTTTTGAGGAGTCTCCATACTGATTTCCAGAGTAGCTGTACAAGCTTGCAATTCCACCAAAATAATGATAGTGTTCCTTTCTTCCCGTACCACCTCCAGCATCTGTTATTTGATCATATTTATCATTTTTGCCACTCTGACAAGAGTGAGGTGAAATGTCAGTGAAGTTTTGATTTGCGTTTCTCTGATTGCTAGTGATTTTCTCCCATTCTGTAGGTTCTTTCTTGACACTTTTGACTAATGACTAATGCTTTAGGTGTGCAGAAGCTTTTTAGCTTAATTAATGGCATCCCATTAATTTATTCTTGGCTTTAATGCCTGTGCTATGGGAGTCTTGTTAAGGAAAATGATGCTGATATGTATGTCATGTAGTCTTGATCCAACTTTTTC
Organism: Aplodontia rufa; assembly: GCA_004027875.1. Classification (NCBI taxonomy): domain Eukaryota; kingdom Metazoa; phylum Chordata; class Mammalia; order Rodentia; family Aplodontiidae; genus Aplodontia; species Aplodontia rufa. The sequence goes on from PVKS010036840.1 coordinate 11,290, forward strand.
TTCAAGTCATTGTAAAGTTGCTGGTTTATGTTCCAGATCCTTGAGCCATTTTGATTTGATTTTTTGAGCAGCATGAGAGGGAAGGATCCAATTTCAGTTGTCTGCATACGACTGTCCAGTTTGTCCAGAACCATTTGTTAAACAGACTGTCTTTCTTCCAAACTATGCTTTTGCCTCCTTTATCAAATATCAGATGGTTAATATCAGATGGTTAAAGATTTTGGGGTTCATCTCATTATCTTCTGTTCTGTTCCATTGGTCTTCAATTCTGTTTTGATACCAGTACCACACTGTTTTATTACTATAGCTTTATAATATAATTTTAGGTCAGGTATTGTGACACCTTCTGCTTCTTTCTTGCTTAGTAATGTTTTGGCTATTCTTGGTCTTCTGTTATTCCAAATGAATTTAAGAATTGCTTTTTCTATATTCATGAAGAATGTCATTGATATCTTGATGGTGATTGCATTGAATCTATATAGGGCTTTTGTTAGAATGGCCATTTTGATTATATTGATTCTGCCTAACCAAGAACATGGAATGTTTTTCCATCTTCTCAGGTCTTCTTCAATTTCTTTTTTTAATGTTCAAAAGTTTTCATTGTAGAGGTCCTTTATATCCTTTGATAGATTAATGCCCAAATATTTTATCCTTTTTGAGGATATTGGGGATAGGACACATTTCCTGATTTCTTCTTCAGTGGAATTGTTGCTGGAGTATAGGAAAGCTATTGATTTATGAGTGGTGATCTTATAACCACCCACTTTGCTGAATTCAATTATAAGTTCTGGAAGTCTTCTCATCAAGCTTAATGGGTCTCTAGTTATAGAATCGTGTTATCAGCAAATAAAAATAGCTTGACTTCCTCATTTCCTTTAATTTCCTTCTGTTGTCTGATAGCTCTGGCTAGGGTTTCAAGGACTATATTCAATAAGAGTGATGTAAGTGGACATCCTTGTCTTGTTCCTGAATTCAGTGGGAATGCTTTCAGGCCTTCTCCACTATGCATAAAATTGGCTATGGGTCTGTCATAAATGGCTCTTACAAAATTATCTTCCTTTGATTCCTATCCTGTCAGAGTTTTGAGCATAAATGTGTGTTGAATTTTATCAAAGGCCTTTTCTGCATCAATTAAGATGATCATATGAGTATTATCTTTAATTCTGTTTAGGTGATGAATTACATTTATTTATTGCTCAAGGTCATGGGCAGTAACTTGTGAGCATGTGTCCACTGACCTCATCTGTTGACAGTGTGCCTTCTTTGAATTTCACTTAGAATGAACCTATGAAAAATGGCAAAGGGGTAGGGTCCTCTGGATGGGATAAAAGGACAGAATCCATGTTGGTAAGTGGATTCTGAACACCAAGGCTCCCTTCTCCTCTGAAGTCTGCTCTCTCTGTCTTTTCTTACATAGCCCTGTTTACTCTCACAGCTTGCTTGACTTTCCTAAATAACATTGCTTGCTGTGCTTGCCTCAGTGTTCTGCAGCATTCATTCTTCAACTTAATGGAACAAGAACCCAGTACCAAGTTATCAGAAGATTGGTTTCACTAGCTTATGAGGTGAATGGTCTTGCTTCCTCATAAGCTCCTGCCATGATGTTCTGCCTTGTGGTGGTTCAAAATATGGGAACCATTTGATCTTGTACGAACTGAAACCTACAAAGCCATGAGCTAAAATACACCTTTGCTCTTTATGAGTTAATTGCCTAAGATGCTTTATTACAGTAATAAAAACTTGATTAATCCTTTTGTTTAGACCACAACCTTCCATTGCATCCAAAGCTTATGATTTCACTTTCTCCCACCTTTGTCTTTTTCCATGCATCTATGAATCTTATGCGTTATGTATTATACTTAAAAATTATAAATCCATCTTCCTGAAATGAAAACATAAGGTCCATAAAAGCAGACTTTTATCTAAAGTCCTCCTTGTGCCTTAAAGCAGTGTAAGAGACAAAGCAGGCTCCAAAAAATATTGAATGAATGAGTGAATGAATGAAACAACTATCAGAGATCATGGTAAAAATACTTCTTTTCATATTAACCATGAAGATGTCATTCTTATGTCATTTTAACCAGAAGAAATTAATTCTCAGAGAATTTAAGTAGTTGCCAAAGATGCTATGGATATGAGATGTTGACATCAGAAATATGACCCTTTGATTATTTTTTTTTGACATGTTAGATTTTATTGTTCCTTCAGCCATGGTCCAGTCCATCCAGATTAACACAAAGACCACTTTCCTAATTTTCTTTTTTTTTTTTTATTTTGAACTATTACCCTTTGATTAACCATTGCCTTCCTTCCGCCTTGTCTGGGAGCAGGACTCAGAAGCTCTGGTGTAGTATAGGTTTTTGTCCTGAGCCCACTAGTACCTTCATCAGCAGAAGAGATGCCTGTGTCCAAACACTTTTGTTAGTGGGGGCTTTGTTAGCAAGGGGCGTTGTAACAGAGGATGATTTTTGCCCTCTTAGAAAAAATGACTATCAGACAATTTCCTCCTTACTGACCCCCATCACTATGCCTACACTGACTACCTAACTTTTCTTGCTGTCTCAATGAGTATCAAGTGAGAAGGTATTAAGGCTCTGACATTTTGAGTCATATTGAATTTGTTGGATTTTTCTTGTTAAAATCTATAGGGACAAAATACTAAAATTTTTATCACAAGGCAAATTTTTCATGATCAACAACATTTAACTTCTTGATTTTCCTATAATATTAACATAGTTTAAAACAAAAAAATATATTTTTTTACTTTTTTACTCATACTTTTTCCCTTTATGCATTTAATGTAATATAACATTACAACCTTGATATAGCATCATAATTTATTAAGCCCATATCATAAATTTCTAATATATTTACTTCTAAATAAAAATAAATTTTTACATGCAAAAGTGACTTCAAGGTTAAACAAAACACATTGTAGTACAGAAAATAAGGTATAGAGGGCATTAACATTAGTGTTTTAGTATCATAGAAACACATATTTTAAAATATATTTTTTTAATTTGTTGACATTTTTCTCTCAAACCCTCCATAAAAACTGTTTTATTTGAGTTGCTAAATGCTGATCTATTGATTTTCTTTATTATTTTTTCATATTATTTTTAAATAACCTTTTCTGACCCATATATTATTTAGGTGTGAATGGTTGCCTAATTTTTAACTTTTTTCTAAATATTTTACTATTTCTGATCTTTAGTTTAATGTCATTGTGTCCAGAGAATATACATGACTTGAATTCAGTTATTTTAAATATACAAGATATATTTTATGTCCTGGTATTTAGTAATCTATTCACTCTACAATATATTTTCAGAGTTTGTTCATATTCAAATATTTGCTTTTACTTTTTACTTGTTAATAAAAGGTAAATATTGCATTACTTCCTATTAAATATACTAATCTTGTAATTATATATGTCCATTTACCCCCATCATTTAAGCAATAGTTTGAGCATTTCTAAACTGCAGACCACAGGCCCAAATTGGCCCTTGATATATTTTCTTATGATTTAAGGCTAAGAATAGTGTTGATATCTTTAAGAGTGTATTTTTCAAAATGGAGGAAGAATATGAAAAAGGAAAAGGAGGTAAATATAGACATTATGAGTAAGAATAGCATGCAAATCCTGAAACTGACCATCTGGCCCTAGAGAGGAAAAAAAAAAAAAACTTAACCCCATTTTATTCATATATGTGTCAATTTCCAATACTCAATAAGTTTTTATGTGTATTTTTAAATATTAAAGTTTTTAAAATAAAAAAATGTCATTTCTGGTATCTTCATCCTTACAGCCAAATGTGAATTTCTATGTATTGGTCTGTACTTCAGCCTGATTCAGTAATAAATTTTTATATTGATTTATCAGGCTTTGAAATTGTGTTTTGGTATACCTGAAAGTGTTTTCCTTTGCCATCTTCTTGCATGTGTATTTTCTCTGGATGTGGAACCACAGTTTGACAGATGTAGATTACTCTCAGCACTTTATAGATGCTGTCTTACACTGTTTTTAAAAAGTCAATCTCATTTTGTTTCCTCTGCTTAAGTATGTAATTTTTCTCTGTTTTTTCTGTATTGTCTCTCATCTTTTTGATTTCAGATATTACATTTTTAATTTGTATATTTTCTGCTTGGTCTCTGCCATTCAGTTCCTTTTTCTCTCTATTTGTTCATTGATAGCAAAAATAATATTTTTTTACTTTCTTGGTCATTCAGGCAAACTTTTAACAATTGCTTTAATGTCCATATGCCAATTCCAACTTCGGAGATATCGCAAGTTCAGACTTCATATTATTTGCTTTAATATATTGTCTAACAATTTTAAAATAAATAAGAAAGATTCCTTGCAATGAGAAAGGAAGGAAAAGATGGAAGAAAAATAATATTTGAAAATTATAATGAGTTAGAGAAACAAGAAAATAATCATTAATCAGATTTAATCTGTTTTTATTGTATGTAATGACCATTTAATAAATTCAACATAATGAACTAGTAAGAAATAAACGCATTATTCCTTGTTTGTTCTTGTCATCAACTCTACTTTTTCCACCTTTTCTGGTGTTCAAATATTTTGAATACTTGTCTGATATTTTTTACTTTTAATACTTTTAGTGTCTACTCTTAATTTTATAAATTTCTTGCTATGCTTGTTATCTCTACTTCATCATTTCACACACCTAATTACCAGAAGTTCCTTTTGAACTGTTTTCTTTGCTGCAGTACTGTTACTGTCTCAGTTTTCTAGAATTTTCATTTTGCAGCAAGAGTTATCTACTTATTTTTTGGAATGTTAATATATTATGTTGTATGTAATAAAGAGTACGATTGACTTTTATCTTACATTCCTGGAGGTAACATCTCAGTCCTCATAATTTCTCTAGTAGTGAGATTGTCTTTTGTTATTCATGGCTTATGCCAGAGTGATCCTGCTGAGTTCTTACATAGTTTATGTTAACTGGAAGACAAATCTGAGATTGTCATGGTAGCAATGCAAGCAATATGTTGATACCATGGCCTTTGGGGGTAAAGAAAAGCTGGAATAAGGGCAGAGTTCAACAGCAATACAAATAAAATAGAAAAACTTGAGATCTAATGATTACTTCATCCAACTATGGCAGAGCAAATTCTTCAGTTTGTTTGGAATATTCACAAGGTCAACATCATTGTAGGGCATAAGGCCTTCCTCAACAAATTAAATCATGCAACACCAGTTATAAGAACATAGTGAAAATTAAACTACAAATCAGAAAGATAGCTATAAATTTGCCAAATATTTGGATATTAGACAACTTACTTCTAAATAACATAAAAGTCAAATATAAAAATCTCAAGCAACAAAAACTTTGAACTAAACAAAAACAAAAATAGAACTTATCAAAATTTGTGAAACATTAAAAGCAATACTAGCAGGGGAATTTATAGCAAAGAATACATGAAAATATTTAAAATTAGTAACAAAAGTTTCTATCTTAGGAAATTAGAAAAAGATCAATTTAATTCTAAATTAAACAAAATACAATAAATAATAAAAATTAAGAAAAAATAAGTTACATTCAAAATATTCAATACAGGGGCTGAAGTGGTGGCTCAGTGATTATGATGCTTGCTGGGCATGCACAAGTACACGACTTCAAATCCCAGCACCACGTACACAACAAAGTCTCCGAGGAACGAAGGCCACATGAAAAATTAAACAAAAAGTGTTTCTCTCTTTCACTCTCGCTCCCTCACTGTCCCTTTCTCTTTAAAAAAAATTCAATACAGAATAAACAAAATAAAAAAAACAGTTTTGTTAAAATGATCATTAATCCACTATACATTCTATTTTAGAAAAAAAGAAAGAAAAGGCAGAAATGAGAGAGTGTGAAGAAATGAATAATCTGAATATCTAAATGTTTTTAAAAATTGAGTAAATAATAAATTAATTAATAAGGCAGAAAGCACCAGGTCTAGATGGATTAATGGTGAATTCTACCAAATATATACAGAAGAAATCATACTATTTTCTATCATCTCCTCCAGAAGATAGAAGTTAGTGGATATGAGTTCAGTTCTCCCATAAAGCAAGAATCTAAGATATTACAAGAACATAAAGCTACAAATTAACAACATGTCTCATGAACATAGCTAAAATATATTGTTTGTAGAATATTAACAGACAATCCCATAATGTGATTTATCCTGGGGAAGCAGGAAGCAAGGATAAAGTTTTCTTTGTTTGCTTGTTTGTTTTAAGAGAAAAAGAGGGACAGAGAGAGAGAGAGAGAAAAAAATCAATTTTATTTAGTTTTTCATGTAGGTTTCATAGCTCTGAAGCTTCGTTTTGTACATGGTGCTGGGGTTTGAACTTGCATACTCATCCATGCCAGGAAGCACCGTAACTGCTGAGCTACCGCTCCAGCCCACCAATAAAGTTTTAAGACTCAATTAATTAATGCAATCCATCACATCCACAATATTTTTTTTAATGATATAGGGAGAGAGAGAAAAAAGAGTCAATTTTATTTATTCATTTGGCCTTTGTTTCTCTGACATTTAGTTGTGTATGTGGTGCTGTGGTTTGTATCCTGGTCCTTATGCATTCCGGGTAAGCACTCAAACCACTGGGCAACCACTCTAGCCCCACATTCACAAGATCAAGATGAGAAGATCTCATGATTATACCAATTGATACAAAAATATTTTTGAGAAAATCCAACCACCTTTCAACATATTTTGTAGAGTACTTCAGTAATATCCTCAATCCAAAATAAAAAAAAAATTGTAATTTACTACATGGATGTTATCATATTATCATTTATACATATAAAATCTCACCTAAGCTAATTTATTTTTTGTCTTACTATTTTATGTTTATTAAACAATGTTTTAAAACTTTATAAATATTTTTCATGTACAGTCATAAATTTATGTGTAATCACCTTACCATTTCTTTTGCTATTGTAAGTGGTATATTTAATTATATTTTCTTTTCATTTGATAAACATGGTCTTACAACTAGGAGGGGTTCATCATCAAACAATCAAGAAGAAAAGTGTAATGATAGAACAAGCCAATACTGGTGCCAGACCATGGATTCCCCTCTTTGGGTTCCCCATGGTTCCATGTTTCACTTTACTTAAGCCCCAAGTTAATTGGACTTCTCATGGAAAGTCGGAGGATTCCCTCAGAGTAGATTTCTCCCATACTGCCTCCCTCTGATCACCTTGATGTCCTTTCTACTGCCTTTCCCCCTCCTTGTCCCCCTCCCTATGTCCCTCAGGAACCTAAGCACAGTTCCCCATGCTCATGTAAGAATTCATACATGTTGAGGTAATTGTTAGGTTAGCCAAGTAACGTACTGTTTCCGCTTATATTGTAGCTTCCACAAACAAGAGGAAAACATTCAGCCCTTGAGTCTCTGAGTTTGGGATACTTCACTTAGCAAAAGTTTTTCCATCTCCATCCATTTGGCTACAAATGCTACAATATCGTTTTCACTAATAGCCGAGTAGTATTCCATTGTATACATGTACTAAAGTTTTTGGATCCATTCATCAAGTGAGGGGCGTTTGGGTTGGATCCATAATTTAGCTATAGTAAATTGAGCTTCTATAAACATTGATGTAGCTGTATCGCTATAGTAAGCCAATTCTAGCTCTTTTGGGAAGATACCTAGGAGTGGGATAGCTGGGTCAAAAGGCGGTTCCAGCCCTAATTTTTTGAGGAGTCTCCACACTGGTTTCCAGAGTGGCTGTACCAGTTTGCAGTCCCACCAGAAATGTAA